>SEYY01018796.1:95000-102500 GCA_009176605.1 Armadillidium nasatum | reverse complement strand
ATAATTCTCAACATTAGTATTCAAATTCTTTAGCATTTTGTTTGATTGTTGATTAAAAGAACTAAAAACCTTATTAGCTTGAATAATGTTCATTGAATATTTATCATCGTTTAGATCTGATTTTTAAACAATTGTGGTACCTCTATACAGCTGCTGAATCCTTTATCTTGACTAAAATGCACTTGAAATTATTGTTACATCAACAATATTTTTTGTGTATTTTTCTTCATTAATGTTTCTTCAATATAGAAGCTGCACAGTATATATGAATTCATCTTATTCCCATCTATTAAATCATATCAAAATTAATGTAGAAAAATAAATTAGATTCTTTATATATATATTATGAAAAATTTCAAATCTTTTAAATAAAATTCGCACTGATTAATTTTAATTTAAATTTGATATGTCAAATACCTGAAAGGATATTTAATATAAAAAAATAATCAATATTAACTTTGTAGTCTTTTTAGTAACGTTACATAGAGTATCAAATATGTAGGTTGCTACAGCCTTAAAAATAATTATAATAAAGAAAAATATTAAAATACTTGGCTTCTTGGAAAAAAAATCTAGAAAGTAACTATCAATAAAATCAGTAAATAACTATTCCTTAAAAAAACAACTATTTAAAATAATGATATTACAATTTAGGACCGTGAAACACATGAATAAATCAGGATGCATATGGCTTATTTTGTGAAGGGTTTTAATTACCATTCTTTGTCAGTTATTTACAAAGTTAAATTTTACATGGTGTTTATGGTACATAATTATGACTTTCGGTATATACAAAAATTGATTTGGTGTTATAACCTAATCTTTTCTCTCTCTTCAAAATATCTTTCAGTTGTGTATAAAAGTTCTTTTCCCTATAACAAGAGAAGTTAATATAAAGTAGTAATACTTCAAATATAAATTTATTTTTTTAAATTTTAAATACTTACATTTAATATGTATCAAAACATTGTTTTGACCTGTAAATTTGTAAATAAAATCTTTTAGCTCTTGTTTGTCTGATTTCAATTAAGAATCCTTCATGACTTATTCCCACATGCATTCCACTTATGTGAAAGCATAATTACATTATCAAAAGGGGACACCTTAAATCGTACTGCACTCTTTCTCATTTATCAAGTCATTCAGTCAAATACTACGGGTATATTTTCTTTAGGTTATTCAGTAAACTTCCCAAATAACAAGCTTTAACTTTGTTCATTTTTGACCTATATTTTAACCTCTGGTTCCAAATCAGACAATAGCTTTAAACTTTAAAATAGGCTAATACTATTTAATATGTATTGTTTTAATATAAGAATTAAATATTAATTTATATTTGACTAATAAAACTGCATATTGTATGGGTAATAGTATGGTTAGCTTGATTGTTTGCATGGTAAAGTTGGGTATGGATGAGTCATTCATAGTAAATGGTAACTTTCACATTTTTTTTTGACTGGGACCATCTTGATAGGTCTTTGTGGCTTCGAACTGTCTCTATTATTTACAGGTAGGGACTGACCAGGGCTGGAATTTTGCCAGGGCTCTGGCCAGGGTTGTCTAAAATTTGTAAAATAGTCAATAGCACTGAAATTTTAGGTTAAGAAAAGTATATATAAATATAATTGAGGTTTATTTAATTATAAGGAAGGAGTAGAATAGTCAACATTCACTTAAATTAATGATTATATGCATTTTCTCAAAAAAAAAAATCAGAAAATTCAGAAAATTACAGATTTTGTATAATAAGAGTTTTAAAAAAGTACAAGTAAGGTCATTATCTTTATATAATTACTATCATTTATCTAATCTATTATCATTACTCTTTATCTAATACCAAATATTGGGATTAACAAAATTTGAATACATTTTATTTTATTGCATACGATAGCTGTGAAGGGAATTTTGTTAGTGATAAAGTCGTTTATCATTGGTGAAAAATAGATATTTTCTACATGAAGAAATGATGTTATAGGCCTTTTCAATACTTATTTTTTATTACATTCATATTTTTATTGAATTTACTGTGTTCTCTGCAAAAATGGTGAAAATCAGTTAACAGGCCATGTCACTAAAGAATTATCGACCTAGCAATTTTTTACATTGTGACTATATATTTTACAATGAAAGCATCTTAAAGGGTTAGGGTAATAATTACGAATATCATAAGGCATATCTACACATTAATTTATATGGAAGTTTATCACCTTCAAAAGTTAAAACCAGTAAGCTTGTTTTTATTTTATCTATACCTTACATATTCTTAAATGAATGGCATCTTGACATAATAAAACTGTATACTATTTTCTATTCTGAAACAGTTATTAACTCTGGTGCCAAAAAAAAAATACCTTGCACTATATTTAACCTACGTTTAACATTCATTTTAACCTGAAGTGTATTATTAAAAATTGACTTTGTGTTCGCAAACTTGCTTGTTCAAAAGACTTTATTTCTATCAAAAATCTTTGATTTAATTGGCCCAATAATTAAATCTAGAACTTTTTTAAAATCAATTGGATTTAGTTTTACCAAAGACCTTGAAGGATCCTGGGGAGAGACATAAGAAAAAATAGGCATATTGTAGTATCTCTGAAATCACAGGATCATATACATCGGAATACCTGGAAGATACCTCCTTATTTCTCTGTCTTTCAAAAGAAATATTAACCAAGTCAGTTCTAGTTTCTGGAAATTTAGTAATTAGTCCTAACCCACAAATTCATTTCTCATTTCTATTTTGTCAACCTGAAAGTGCTGAGTTGACAATTCACCATGGTTATACTGTACAATGTTATCGGGTACAAAAATAGCCTCAGCTTGTAAAACATTAAAATTACATTATTTTGAGTCTGATTGGCCTGTATCTCTAAATCTTCGGAAGAGGTATTATCTTCAGAGGTACTAATTATATTAACTATATGAATACTGATCATCAAAGTAACCTTTTTAGATATAGATCAAATTTTGAATTTGTTTATACTTGCACTTCTTCCATTTTCTCCCACCTATGTGAGTCAAAGTTTTAAACCTTATATTAAGGTCTGATTACGCTGGTCAAGTTGATAATCCAGCGAGTAAACTGGCTCAGTATAATATACCCCAGCAACTAAACTAGCTAACTCACTACACGCTGCTAAAAAGTTGAGGACCTGGCGACTTTATAATCTACTCACTGGCTTGTAAACTTGCTCAGTGTAAATGAATACTGTGAGTGAAGAGACTAAGCTTGTAATTTAATTTGAAACATGGTATCTAAATATTTGTACATATTTTGCAAAACATTTTTTGTTTTAATATATAAATATTCTATATTTTTAATGTTTCATAACAAAGAATATTTTTCATATATTCCCAAAAATTTGTAATCATTGCTATTCCAATCATTCCATTTACTTTAAAATTTTTAATAGGCTTACCAAGATATGAAAATACTCAAAATGAAAAATATATATTAAGAGGATACATGATTCAGCATAGTAACAAATTTACTAGCCCAGTATAATCGACTCTTTCGCTCCCTAGTTTGTAAACTTGCCCAGTGCAATCAAGCCTTAAAGGTTTGCAAAAAGAAAAATTATGAATACAATACTCAAATGCTAGTCTAATTTATACCTATTCCGAGACCTTACCCATAACAAAAAAATTATAACTATTTTATGTATTCTTTTGAAAGCACCAGTCATATATATGTACTTTGTATATTAGCCCTATCATTGGTCCTATTTACACAAACCATAGATCCTGTAAAGGTTCAGTACAGATCTTGAAAACCACCATTCATAAGAGATTCAACAGTTTTATCGTTTGTGTGGTTTCTGAGGGCAGACCTCACAAACCAAAGGGTGTAAGCTGGACCTCCAGGGAGACAAAATACTGCCCTTCAGGCCATCACAAGTTCAAGTCTTGTGAAACTGGTCCAAATAAAACACCCTCAACTGACAAAAGTCTAAAATTTGCAAAAGTCGACTTACAACGAGCATAGTAAAAATGTAATTAATAAAATTATAGTAATTTAGATCAATGCTATAAATTTATGACAATCAAGAATCTATATTATTGCCGCAAAACATAAAGTCTAAACTTTAAAGTCTATATGCCTCAAAAACAGTAAATTTAAAATGGCTTCGTAAATAGCAAGGGTTATGATAATCACAAATATTTTTATATTTATCTTTACTTATTTTCTTGATAAAATGTTTTCCTGGATAAACGATATTTGTTAAAAAAAAAAATGCTTAATTAACGAAATGCTCAATTTGTTTAAAATCTGACGAGACAATAAAACTCCCAATCAGTAATTGTTTACAGTTTGGCTGCTTGAAGAAAAGTAATACCACAATATACTAACGTATATACAGTAGGTCAGATGGATCGGGAATTTCATAGACAAAACGAGTTTAAGCCCTTTTATGTTTGTTAAATTCAAACTTCAACGACTTTTTCAAGCTATTTTCTAATGAAGGTCACGTCCTAAAATGCTCACGGTACAGCCATAGTTTGCTCTTCTTAAGCAGCCGAACTATAGTTTTGTTTGTTTTGTTTCTGAGAGCGGACTTCACCTACGAGGGCACATGCCGTTCCTCCAGGCAGACAAAATACTGCCCTTCAGGCCACCATCAATTCAGAGCGAGTGAACCACACGCTCCGAGAGCTGGTGATGCTCTCTAGCCGAACTATGAACGAATATTTGATTGATTAATAAGAATTACACGTATGTCAATTCTTTTATAAATTCTAAATTTAAACTTCAACGATTTTTTCAAGCTATTTTCTAATGGAAGTCACATCATAGGCTGTGATTATATTTTTACTATGGTTGTATACTATTGTTGTTGTTGTTTACTATGGTTATATGGTCGGTTGCTTTTACTATGGCTGTAATTTTTTGACATTAGCATATTAAGACATGACTTTCATTAGAAAAGAGCTTGAAAAACGTCGTTGAAATTTGAACTCAAACTCAAATGTAAAAGGGCTTATTCCCATTTTGTCTATAAATCTCCCTATCCACCTGACCTACTGTACATACGTTGGTATTATAGGGTAAACTTTGGTATTATTGCCGTCTTCTTTGAGTCAAATAAATAGAGGCTGTGAATGAACTTTGCTAGGGATGCCGAGTACCGATATTATTATATTGATATTTTTATTACGATCATAGACTTTAACTACATAGACAGTCCATTCCCATTGAAGCTATATAATTTTCATATGGTAGGGAACTATTTTTTTTTTAGAAAACTGCTAAAAATTTAAAATATCGATTATTCGATACGAAGGATAAAGTTTTGATAATTATATTAATGAAAATATCATCGATAATTTTATTGATACGATTTACGAAAAATATCAATATCGATATATATCGGTACTCATTCGGCATCCCTAAGAAAATTTTAATTTCATGAATTTATTCATCTTATAATAATTAGCTATGTTATTATGTATTTAATTTGACTTTCCTAAAATTTACTATTAGTGTCATGTGTACACGTTACGAGTTTCTAGAAATCATAAGTATATAATTTAGATTTTAGCAAAGTATTTGATAATTGACATCATGTAAGCTAATGCAGAAGTTATATCAAACTTTGAGGGGATGCAAACAATTTTCTAGGAGGGGACAATATATATATATATATATATATATATATATATATATATATATATATATATATATATATATATATATATATATATATATATATATATATATATATATATATATATATATATATATATATATGCAAACCCCAGCCAAAAATTAGGGGAAAACCAGGGTTTGCCTGTGGTTTAAATGGCAAATTATACTTAAGGGGACAGTTCAATTTCAAATTTTTTTTTAATTTTCAGCTGATTCTCCTGAAATTTTCAGTGTATATAGCTTTTTTCCCTCAGTGAAAAGTCTATTTCTGGCATTTTTCTGAGTCTATAATGGTTTAAAAGTTTTTTTTGGAAATTTGACCCTTTTTCAAATAAATGGTAAGGCTAAACCACTTTTTGGAATGATCTAAAATTTGCAATGTTTATTCAGAATTTTATGGGCAACAAAAGCTTCTAACATACTTTTGTCCTCAGAGTTATAGGAAAAATGTTATAAGCATAAAACTGACCAACTATTAAAAAAAAAAAATTCACCTTTTTGGATAAAAAAAAATTAAAAAAAAAGAACTACAAATTTAACATTTCTTATTTTTGGTGGGTATATAGAGGAGGGATGGGGCTACAAAATCCTCTCTATACTTTATTAGATTCAATTTGTTGGTTTCGAGATATGGCTTTTCAAAAAAGGTCCATTTTTGACCAAATTTCAAAAATTCCCAAAGTTTGAGAGGGCTATATCTTGCTTCAAAAAAAAGCATTTAATAATGCACTAAATTTCAAAAATTCCCAAAGTTTGAGAGGGCTATATCTTGCTTCAAAAAAATAGCATTTAATAATGCACTAAATAAAAATTGTAGCCCTCTCTTCTAAACAATATCCAAAAATAAAATAATTAGTAGGTAGCATTTTTTTTTTTTAAATAAATTTTTTTTTTTTTTTTTTTTTTTTTTTTTTTTTTGGAAATTTTTTTTCAAGTGCTTATAACTTTTTCTAGACGTGATATCCAGAATCAGTTCCTGCTAATACAAGAAATTGGGGCTAAGATTATTCAATAAATTTTCAGCTCATGTAGACCAGTGGTTTGATCACTTTATTCATTTTTTTTTTTAACTTTGGGTCCAAATAACTTTCAAATCATTATAGACTCAGAAAAACGCTTGATATCAACTTATAACTTCGGGAAAAAATGCATATACCCTGAAAATTTCATTTCAGTCGGTCAAATAATAAAAAAGAAATTTCAAATATAATATAAGAAAATAAAGATTTCTTTCTTGTTTTTTCAATATTTTCTTTTTCTTTTTTCTTTTTTACTGCTCCTTTTCTGCTAGTGATGTTCATCTTTGTGTTTTGATTTTAGATACCCCATAAAGATTTGGTTGAAAATTTTTTTCTTGAGGGACCTGGAGATCCGCTTCTAATTTCCTGATTGAAGATGTTACATTTATCTATTTTGAGCCTATCCTGAAACATTGTAAAGTACTCCCATACTGTTGAAGCTGATCTTTTAACCATAGTGACTGAAGATACAAACAAAATAATTTTGAAATAATGTAGTGAAATGATACAAATTTGATACACAGCAATGACAGCAATGATATGTATAAAAACAGGTTGTATTGATAATTTTTTATCCACATTGTTTCAAACTTTACCTTAGGGTCTTACCTAGGTAAAGCTGTTGAACCACTATTGTGAATCAGGAAAAAAAAATTCAAAAATTTTTGTACATTTTTAAAACTTTTCTTATACAAAATATGTAATTTTCTGATTTTTTTTTTGGAGAATATGCATATAATAATTAATTTAAGTGAATGTTGGCTATTCTACTCCTTCCTTATAATTAAATAAACCTCAATTAAATTTAAATCTAATTTTCTTAACTAAAATTTC
>SEYY01018796.1:82500-90000 GCA_009176605.1 Armadillidium nasatum | reverse complement strand
TATATATATATATATATATATATATATATATATATATATATATATATATATATATATATATATATATATATATATATATATATATATATATATAGACAAATTTATGGAGACCAAAATAACTGAATACGAAATTGGCAAGCGACACCTAGCTAATATGATGGGTGAAGATCCACAGACATTTACACAGGATGATATTAATGTAAGTAAAAGTATTCTTTTTAAAAAAAAAAAAAAAAAAAGTAAATTTAGGTATACTTTTATTAAAAGTATTTTTTTTTGTTATAAATTTTTTATTATTATAAATTTGGCCGATGGTTATTAATTTCTAGACAATGAGAGTTAGCTTATTATTATTATTATTATTGTGTATTTTTGTTATTCATTCGTTCTTGTGGTTGTGTTGATGATTTTCTTTCTTTTATAATCCCTAATCATCTTGTTCAGTTGTTTCAGCCTGCTGATTCCATTTGTAGAGCCGAAAAATGGATTTTATACTTTGTGTTTTAACGCTTTATTAAAATACTTTATTCTCACCTTTACCTGGTATTTATTTATGCTTTTTTTATGAATTCAATTATCTCCTTAATTTTTACTTTGTTTTTGACTAATGAGACTCTGAAGGAGTATTACGAGAGATGGAAGAGCTTAATTCCTATTAATTTCACTATATATATATATATATATATATATATATATATATATATATATATATATATATATATATATATATATATATATATATATATATATATATATATATATATATATATATATATATATATATATATATATATCAGGGGTGGCTCGTGGTATAATTTATAGATATTTTTTATCTGACATTTCACACACACAATTTATATATATATATATATATATATATATATATATATATATATATATATATATATATATATATATATATATATATTATATATATATATATATATATATATATAATTAAAACTGTATGAAGCACAAGAAATTGAAATATGTATACTTAATATTTCTTTCAAAATGTTTGTATGCTAAAACCTATAAGGGATGGTTTGCGTTTGCATTTTACAAACCATATTGTCAGAATAGAAACGCTCGCGCAGTAATTGTGCATACATAGTTCTTCGTCCATTATATTAAAATATCCGTTTGCAAATTTTTTGAAAACCACATACACTATTTTCTTCTTTTTGAATAACTTAATCAAAATTGTGTGATGTTTTTTTACATTAAATAGCGCTTCATTGGACTGTTACTGAAAGATGCAATTTATTAAATATTTAATCCTATTAAAAAATTAAGAAATAAAAAGTAATAAATAATAGTTGTACACTAGCTAGTTGAATATAATAGTGGTTGCACAAACTTGCAACCAAGTCACGAGCCGCCCCTGTGATATATATATATATATATATATATATATATATATATATATATATATATATATATATATATATATATATATATATATATATATATATATATATATATATATATATATATATATATATATATATATATATATATATATATAATGAGACCCGTTTTAAGCTGGGGGGAGGGATTATATTTTCCCATCCTGGGGAGTCCTAGCAACATTTTAGATATTTGAGAGCAAAAAATAAATAAATAAATAAAAAAAAATAATTATGTAAACCTTTGAGAATTTGTACTTCAACCCTTTTTCTCTATATGGAGAATTTTAGGTCTCCTTTTGAGAAACGGGTTTTATGTAAAGAGTTAAGTAGTAAATTATCAATGTATCTTCCAAAGGTACAAAACAGACTCTTATTGCAAACCAATGGGTGCTAATTAGCTTTAAATTTCACGTTTTTATCTTTTTAAAGATTTCGTTGAGAAGGTGCTGCTTGTTGCCAGCGGTTCATATCCAGTATTTTAGGATATTAGGAGCCCAAACTAGGTTCAAATATATATTTATTTTTCTTTTTACCGCTAAAAAAGATAATTTATTAATATTTGAGATTAAATTTATTGTTCAAAATGTTTTTAAGAATTTGAGTTGTTTCTTATAAAGGGGATAACAATGAGTATTTTGTCACACAAGAAAGTTGATACATTTTAGAGAAGCCCTTTTTCCAGTATTTACTTCAAAATAATGTAATGATATTTATGTTATAGTAGTGTAATAATTACACATGATAGTAGTGAGAATATAGTAGCATTGCCTTTATGAAAATATCGTTGAAAAGCTTATGATGTTAATTTTTAGCAAATAATTGGAGAATAACTCACATTTTAATCATGATCATACAAGGGAAAAAACTCCTTTGTGTAGTTCTACGAGTTTCTCATCCGTAACATCTTCCTCTCCAAACATCATGAGTGAACTGAATTGAGGAGTGTTAGCTGCTAGCAAATTATAAGTATGTTGTATTAGTTAATATATATATTGATATAATTAATGTTATAAAATTTTGCCTAACGACAGACGT
The DNA here is from genome assembly GCA_009176605.1 of Armadillidium nasatum. Lineage (NCBI taxonomy): Eukaryota > Metazoa > Arthropoda > Malacostraca > Isopoda > Armadillidiidae > Armadillidium > Armadillidium nasatum. Next base: position 87,553 of record SEYY01018796.1, on the reverse strand, counting down.
AGACAGGTTTTTTAAAACAACTTTATTCTGTCATTTGTAAATTGATTTAAATCTAGCTACTTTTTAAGTGGAGGGTCATTTGGATGACCTCTCTACCATCATCATAGTTGCTTTTCTTCTTATTTTGAATATTAGGAATTTTGGATTAGTGACCTATATCATAAATTTATGGCTGGCAAAACTGCCATTTGATTTCATTCCTAATATGGTGTTTCCGACCTTTGCTGATAGTCAGTTGGGTTTTCCACATCTTATACTGTGTATTCCCTTCTCACATGCAAGCTAAGCTCATCAAATCTAAATCGTAACTTTGAGGCAATTACTTTCCTTCAATGATACTTATTTCACACAAATAAGGAAAAATGATGTAAAGTAGATATTTTTAAAAAATTTTTATTATTAATTTTTGTAATTTAAAGTTGCTTTTTTATATCTTTTGACCCTAACAATAAATAGTTTTCCTCATAATAATAAAACCAGAAAATAACCCTTAAAATTACATTATTTCTTTGTTTTTTATTAAAGCCATTAAATTTATTTGTCCCTTAAATTCATTTGGGCTTTAAACTATTGTGGGCTGTTTTTTTCTTTTCAGGAAGCCTTAAAATATTTGATGCCATCTGGTCTCTTCGAACCGAAAGCCCGGCCCTCGATGAATCATCCTCTAGAAGATTATCAAAAGATGAAGGAAGCCGAATTTGATGAGTTGGGTCGTCCTTATCATACATTGTTTTACACAGGTTTACCAAAGTTTTTCTCAATTTTACAGGTTGGTATTTATGTTTAATTATTCACGTTTACTTCATGTAGATCACACATTTATAGGTGGTGGTTGTTGTAGGAAAGGAAAGGGTAAGCAGGATTTACGAAGATAAGAAAAAAAGGAGCGATTAGAAACAACTTTTGAGAGAAAAAGAATTCATTGAAGGAAAGGGATAGGATGGGGGACGAAGAGGAGGAATTGATTTTAATTTGAAAATGTTATATTGCGAAGTATAGTGAAGCTTCTATTAGTAAAGTATTGATAAATTTGTTTTTATTTCTTATTATTTTTTATTCTTAGTAGAGTAGATTTAGGGAAATTGACAAAAATAATAATCAGACTTTGAAAATGATGCAGGGTTGAGACAGTGATAAATTACAGAGGAGGAGCGCACAAGATGAAAAGATACCAAGTTAAGCTGAGAAATTTCATAAACAAAAGAAATAGTAAGGTTTATGTGGATCAGAAAGAAAAAATAATTCACAAGTTATACGAAAACCAAATGTAGCTGTAGACAGAGGAAATCTGGTATAAAAAGAGGGAAGAAGTTTGTAATAATAATAGTTAAAAGATAAAGGCTTAGAGAAAGAAAATTTGAAGGGTTACATGTATAGTAAAATATTAACACCAAGGAAGGGAAGATTGCAGCTTTAGGTAGGTGAATGTGAGAACTTTTACCTCTTATGAAATAATAATAATTTCCTAAAATTTTATTTAGAAAAACGGCAAATTTGCAGGCTTACAATTGTATTGTAAGTCCTACAATACTAAATACAATAATAAAAGTGCTCACCAGTCCTCCGAAAAGAGGCTGTTAGGGAAAACGCAAGGTTTCTTTGAAGCTCAATGTTCGCTACATATTTAAACTTTTAATTCTCTCAATAAAAAAATAAAGTATGATACTAATAATAATAATAATAATAATAATAAAAATAATAGCTAATAATTATAATAATAATGAAAAGAATCATAAGTAATATAGAAAGTACCCCAAACAAAAGGAATTTGCAAGTGAATAAAAAAAAGGAAAGAAAAAACAAAATTCATGCGTGCCTAGTGGAGCTTTTATAAGAACTTTTCAAGGTAGAAAAATCTCATAGATGAGACAGGAAGAACATAGGGGTCGGCAAATACATTATAAATACAAGGTATTAAAATGTTTAACATAAGCTTGGTTGGGGAGTATATAAATATTAATAGTAATATTCGAATATCTCTTCCTCACCTTTGAATAGAGTAGGGTTATGATATTATTATTATTATTATTATTTTATTATTATTATTTATAGGGATTTTTTTTTATTTTTATTTTAATTAAAGTCGTTTATTGCTAATGTGGTAAAGTTCATAAGTCTTTTAAAGCCAAAATCAAATACAGTTCATTAGCATTTATAATGAATACCGAAGTTAAGTTTATGTTGTAATAATATAGATGCATAATACTAAATCAATATGACATAATTTTTTGGTTTATATAACTATTACTCTTTCAATACTATAGTTCTCATACAGAAATTAATTTGCATTTAATTAATGTTGTATTTTTTTTTTTTTTTTTTTTTTAGGCAAAAATCGAAATATGTCATTTTTAAATGGAACACAAAGTCTTCAAATGATATTTAGTTAATTTCTTGTGATTTTATTTATGCTATTACAATTATGAATAGGAAATTATTAACTACAACAAAATTTGAAATTTTTGAGTTTTGCAAAAGTTGTTTGGATCTTACAATCTTTTCATTCTCTCTTCAAACAATTCATTCAATTCCGAAAGTCCTCTCTCTTAAAACGTTCTGAAGTATCTTAAGAACACTTTGGGATTTCTATGACATCTCCCTCTTGGTTCACCCCTTATATATTTCTTATGTTTTTTTTATTATGATAATAATAATAATAATAATAATAATAATAATAATAATAATAATAATAATAATAATAATAATAATAATAATAATAATGGTTGCTTCATACATTTTCCATTTTAGGTAAAACTATTCTTAATTTATTACACATTCTTTGGCAATAAGTTATGAGTATCTGTGTAGGTAGAGAAGCTTAAAAATGGTTATAGATTTATTTAAATATTAGAATTATTTCCATCGTAAAGATTTGAGAGAGAGCCTTGATTTTCTTTTTTTTTTTTTCTTTCCCTTTCTCTCTCTCTCTTTTTTTCTTCTTCAAAATAAAATTGAAAATATAATTATAATTGTAATGGAGTTCCATAACACAGGTTATCTGTAAATGTGAATGACCAAAGCAAGGGGTTTCATTAACGATGTATTTTTTTTTTTTACTAGCTTAATCTCCAACTGAACTTGCTCTTCCACCTCCACCTTTATAAACCTGTTCCATTGCTTTTAGCAAGACATTTCCACTTATTTTCCCCATCAGAGGGTTGGAGAAAAGTTTAACATAAAGAAATATTATACGTTAATTGCTTGCATATATATATATATATATATATATATATATATATATATATATATATATATATATATATATATATATATATATATATATATATATATATATATATATATATATATATATATATATATATATATATATATATATATATATATATATATATATATATATATATATATATATATATATATATATATATATATATATATATATATATATATATATATATATATATATATATATTTCAGCAAATATCATTTAAAGCACAAGAGTTGGACAGTTTACTATATAGCACTGGAAATAAACCAGCGGAATCAAAATTGTAAGTATATATATATATATATATATATATATATATATATATATATATATATATATATATATATATATATATATATATATATATATATATATATATATATATATATATATATATATATTATATATTTAAAAAAGTTTTGAACTAATTAAGTTTGCCAATCACATAACATTTAATTATATTATGACTGAAGAAAAATTCATTGATTAATATAATATTTTAAAAGGTTTCAAATTAAAACTTTTTCGTTTATAGCTTTGTGTTCACTTGAACATACAAATGAAGAGTTTCAAGCTCAGAAAGAGATTTTAATAATCTTTAATAATAATAATAATAATAATCTGTGTTTTCACTTTTAATCATAATTGTCTTAAAGTACACTTCAAGCTTTTTCATCTCGCTTATTTATTAATGCAGTTAATCACTTTTAGTTTTACAGAGATAGTGACAAGAATTGATAATTCGATATTGTCTTCATTATTAGAGGAGTAAATATCTTTTTAAAGCCTTCTAATCAACTCTTACCTTCCCTATCAAGGAGGGAAGCTTTCTAGGTACTTTCCTTCTAGGATCAAATGAAGAATAGAACCCTGGACTTTCACCATGCTAACCACTCGCTATGTTATTGAACCACAGTTTGATCTGCGTATTTCTCTTGTCACTTGCCATGAAGGGAAAGCAAATAATTGTTGAGAAACATTATAAAGGCTCTCAGAATTGGTTATGCAATTCAGATTTGCTGCAACTTCTTACCTTGATGAATTAGCGATCCTTAAAGATACTGTTGTAGTTTGGTAAATATGGGGTTTTATTAAGAATTTTTATGAAGACTTTTCATTAGCGTCTCTTCTTTTAATAATATCGCAACCTCAGAGAAGAGCGTTTTCAGAAAAAATTTAGCTTTGTAAAATAACATACATAATAAACTCTATAGCCTCAGATTATCTTATTGTAATATCAATGGTTCAGGGTATTCAACAGTGCAGAAGTTGCAGCTAGCTATCTATCACGGATTGCTTTTACTTTCATCAAACTCAAATTTTCGGTATTAGTTTTTGATTATGTAGGCCTATTCAATTTTCAAAGCTGGTTACCAACGCAGTATATATATATATATATATATATATATATATATATATATATATATATATATATATATATATATATATATATATATATATATATATATATATATATATATATATATATATATATATATATATATATATATATTAGGGTGGCCCTTAGCTATTGAGGTGAAAAATAAATTACTGTGAACATTCCAAGACACACCCTAGAATTGTTACGTTTGATGCATATTTTTGTTTCCTAAAATATCAGCGCATGGCTTATTTGAAGCAAAATTTTAATAATAATTGAAAATGTCATTTCTATAGACAAATATTACATATTATTTCTTACTTTAAAATTTCACACATACTGTCGATTTCTTAGTATCAGGATATCGGCGCCTATATTCAGATACTATTTGCAAAATAAACTGTTTTTCCACCTCATTCTTGGTAAGCTATTTGTCATAATCT
>SEYY01018796.1:62500-77500 GCA_009176605.1 Armadillidium nasatum | reverse complement strand
TATATATATATATATATATATATATATATATATATATATATATATATATATATATATATAAAACACTATAACCGTGTAAAATTTTAGACAGTAAAACACCCCACAGGAATAAAAAACAAAATTAAAAATTGGAGCAAGGCTTTCGAAGGGATAGCCACCTTTCCTCTTTCAGGCTCTAGTTTATATAGCCTGAAAGCCTTGCTCCAATTTTAATTTTTGTTTTATTTCCTGTGGGGTGTTTTACTGTCTTTATATATATATATATATATATATATATATATATATATATATATATATATATATATATATATATATATATATATATATATATATATATATATATATATATATATATATAATATAATAGTATTTTTGTTCATAAGTTAATGCTAATTGCTTATTATTTTAAAGTTAATGTATAATGAAAAAGGAGTTCCCTACATGACGGCAACTGGTCTTCGCAAAAAATCTAAAGCAGAAGTTACCGTTTACGGCCAAGGGAGTGGAAAATTTACTGTCAATGGAAAGGATATTCTGTATTTCGACAGCATTCAAGATAGGGAACAGGTAATTAAATGTATTGTTTTTACACCTATTTTTCAGCTAAATGCTATAGTTTTATTAATAAATATGACTGAGTAAAGAAAAATCTTAACAAAATGAGGTAGAGAAATCTACTAAAAACTCACACCTTAGGTTTTTGACAAAATTGGCAAAGCTGATAACTAATGGTGATAGTGATATATATATATAATATATATATATATATATATATATATATATATATATATATATATATATATATATATATATATATATATATATATATATATATATATATATATATATATATATATATTATATATATTATATATATATATATATATATATATATATATATATATATATATATATATATAATAAGCGCTTTCTCTCTCTGAGCTTTATACTAAAGCAGCATATAACCATGATTGTATTTCTATTGTTTTTAAAATTTGCTTTCGAATATTATCCTGCCTAAGCAAACCGTTTCTTTCTCCTTTTCTGTTAGAAACGCACGCTCTTCCAACCTGGGCTGAAAATGAGTACTCATTTCAATCTTCTAACCACCGTCATATCACTTTAGTCAGTTTTTTTGAAAAAAATATTCCAGTTTTTCCTTAACGGGAAATCTGGAAATATTTTAAAACTACTAAAACTCTTACCTTATTATTGAATTGTGGTTCTCCGCTTTCTAGCGTGTATGTTAATCTTTTGTTGCTGAGCTGGACATATCGAATATATTTGATAGAGAAGGGATACGCAACCACTTGCTACGTGATATTGTTATGCAATTTATGTTATGTTTTTCTAGTAGATATTTTGTATATTAGTTCTTAGAAATTTTATATCTGCTACTTTCCTTAGATAATGTTCCCTCTCCAATATACTGGACTGCTTAGAAGTGTTGACGTCGAGGCTACAGCAGAAGGTGGTGGACATTCAGGGCAAGCTGGAGCAATCAGATATGCCATTTCATCAGCATTGAAGTCTTTCGTTTCACCGTCAATGGCCGAAAAAATGCGAATAGGTAAGTCTGAAATACTTTCATTGTGTATTTATTTATACTTTTAATTTATCCTTTATAGTTAAAATTTTAACTTCATCATATAACTATATATATATATATATATATATATATATATATATATATATATATATATATATATATATATATATATATATATATATATATATATATATATATATATATATATATATATATATATATATGATTTAATAAAGAATGAAACGTATTGTATTTGTATTATTTTTATTTTACTGTACTTTCGTTTATATTTACTTTAAAAAGAATGTTATAGACTTCCTCCTCCTATTTTTAATTCAACAGCCGTGGTGTAAACAGTTCGGTTCCTATCGTCTTTTAATTCGCTGCAAATATAATATTCACTTGTGTAAATTTCTCAGTTAATTAAATATGTCACCCCTGCTTATTGAGCAGTCACTGCAAAAGTAGATATAAGTTCTAATAGTTTAGGCCACAGTCCGCAACCTGTTCTTGGTTCCATAGAAATCTACATAACTGAGATTAAAAACTTTAATAAAGTAATTTATAAATGTATAATTTATTTTAGAGAGGCAAATAGTGATGATTATTTGAGTAGCCTACTTTGTGATGTTGGATACCGTATTTTTTATTTAACTAAGTACTAATAACTTTTCGTTTCCTAATTTTTCAAGAAAGTATATATATATATATATATATATATATATATATATATATATATATATATATATATATATATATATATATATATATATATATATATATATATATATATATATATATATATATATATATATATATATATATATATATATATATATATTCCGACCCTTTATTGTACATAAGGATTTAAACTTAGTAAAAGATGCATATAAAGAAAGCCGAGATATATGTGAACTGTTATAACAGAATATCAAAATGATTTCCTGTAATCCAGATACAAGACCCAATGCCTGAATTTCATTTGTGTCAACAAAAGAATGAAACCAATATAAGGACAATCTATAAACCTTTTTCGTAGTTTTTTTTTCAGTTTATGGATGACGCCAATAGGGCAGGAATACTGTTTTAACCTCATTGTAGTTAGTGGTGGTAGTTAAATTTGTGATGTTAACTTTCTAAAGGGTTTTCTGGGTGAGCGTGTTGAATGCTGCGTCACAAGAATGTAGACAGTTATCTAAGACGCTCAATCTTTTCGCTTCTGTACAGACTCTACGTTACGAAAGTTTGAAATCATATGTAATATTGTACTTCTTTGGAATTGCATAGGCGCTATACCCAAATCGTCGACAGGAAAAGTAGTCGACAGGTCAAAGGGCCGACACTTTTGAAAAAAATGTGTCGATCATTTTTCTTTTCAATTTCAACGTGTCGACGTTTTGGACACATGTGAAAAAAAATGTGTCGGCTGTTTGACCAACATCGTATTTTTTTTTATTTCGATACAATCGATACGTAAGCCTATTTTTAAATTTTATTATTATAATAATTATGAATAGATTTTTTTTATTTTTAATATATTATTTTAGTAGATGCATGGCACACGATCATTTGTCTACGGGGGGCTCTGCCCCCCGTACCCCCCGACCCGTGAGTGATGATGATAATATCTTTCGATTAATCGATATCAATTTATAGTGTCGACGATTTGGACAAGTTAAAAAAAAAAGTTGTCGGCCCTTTGACCTTACCAAAAAAAGTTGTCGACGTTTTGGACAAGTGAGAAAATTTTGTTAATGTTTTTTTCAAAAGTGTCGGCCCTTTGACCTGTCGATTACTTTTCCTGTCGATCGACGATTTGGGGTAATCCCGATTGCATACCGAGGAAGCTTTTATTCAAATTCCTCTATTACAAGTTTGTATGCATAATACGTCTCGAAAAATAAATACACGTTCGTTTATGGAAAATGATATTGTAACACATTATTATGGAATGAACACTCGAGTGTGACAGGCTCGTAACTTTATCCTTTCCATGGCTACAACCTGTTGACTTCCAGTACAGCGATGCAGCCTTACGTACATTATAGTAAAAAACATGTCCTTGTTTCTTCAACACTATCCCGTTTCGTCGTTTATGAAACATTCCTAGTATAGGTTATATCATATATCTAGAAGAATAGTGTCACAACTCAAATAACTAGTTTTCCAGAGTTTAAATAAAAATATCAATTTATTCTTTACAATTCAAATGTTAGAGAATAATTACCTTTCTAATCTTCTAGAAAACTTATTTCTTATTCACGATAATCTTTTTCATATAAGCTTTATTTCCTTTAGGAGAAAGTAGAACCCCATTACCCTTGTAATATTTTTCAATATATAATAATAATAAAAAATTTATTCGATATTTTGTAGTTTCGATTCGATGTCTGGTATCTTCACACACCAATGTTCGTTGTTTGAAAATTGGTAAAACTATCCAACTTCTATATATATATATAATATATATATATATATATATATATATATATATATATATATATATATATATATATATATATATATATATATATATATATATATATATATATATATATATATATATATATATATATATATATATATATATATATATATATATATATATATATAATCATACTTACAACTACTGCAATTTATTTCAGGTGGGGTTTTTGCTTTTAGAAATTTCAAATGTATATAATAGCTACAACAATCATGTGTGGAACTTTGACAATTTTTGTTAGCAAATGTTCAAAACCTTACATTATCAGTAAATTAGAATTTAAAAAAATAAAAAATTATACCACCTAAAATTTTTTTATTTTATTTCTGAACCACCAAACATATAGCAAAAATGGTCAGGTTCATCAGTGACTTGTTGATAAAATGCTTCTGACAGATTTAATGAGAAGGCAGTATTTTTTGCTTCATTTTTAATTTCTTGATCATCATCCGTTAATTAAAAATTTCCATCTTTTGAAAGGAATACAATAAAGATTTTGCCAAATATTTTTTATTAGAAAATAAAAATAATCATTTGTGATTAATATGTGATAATTTTCAGCTGGATTATTGACCAGAGACGCGAGAAAGAGGGAAAGAAAGAAACCTGGACAGAGAAGAGCAAGAGCTAAGTACACTTGGAAAAAACGATAACCAAAGGATGTAAAAAAGTTATGTAGTTACGTATCATGTAATATACTACTTTAATAATTGTTGTTTTTAATTCCTTAAAAAAACTTAGGTGAGAGAATTTATTAATTTTAAGAATTTTATTATAGAAATAATCAAATACATACATAAGTGTAACTGAATAATTAGTATAATATGGTATATGATCAACACCATCACCTTAACTAAATTATTGTACTAATATGTGGTGAAAAATAAAAGAAATTATAATTAAATCTACTCTATATAACTCCTGAAAAGAATCGTTTTGGAAAGGTTTGAAACTTGAGTAAATGCTGAAGAAAATATCTGATTAATTTCGATTAGTTTAAAGTTTAAACCTAATCGAAGGTCAAAACTGATTTATTTCTTCAACTGCTTATCATATTTCGAGCCTCAACTGCAAACAAGACTCCTCGGGAAAACTGACAACCTTAAAATTAGTCAGCAGAATGGGGCCAAAGCATTAAATTCTCTTGTGGGAGAAAACCATCCTGTCCATATTTACAAATAAAAATATATATTTTTAGTGAAATGCATTGGGACTGGGAGTGACCAGATTTCTTGCTACCAAAGATTCTTCCATAAGTTTCTTCATGAATTTAAATTCCTGCGACAGATTCCTCCTTTCTTTTTTCAATTTAGCATTTCTTTCTCCTTCTTCTTTAAGCGTTTGCATCAACTGTTCATCTTCTAATTTTTTCTTTGCTCGATAACGTAAAGCAGCTTGTTTGTTCTGTTCCTTTTTCCTTAAATACCTAGATTCTGGTGTCATTTTTTGTCTTGGCTTTCTTCCTCTACGAGTTGATGACTCATTTTTTGAACAAGGTGACATGGGTGAATCATCACTAAGAAGCATTTGAGTATCTGTTGATAGAATTGTATCAAATTGTGTATCACCCAATGATGACGAAGGAGATGGTACACCTTCAGAATATGAGCATTGAGAAGAATTTTCTGGAGAAAGAATATTTTCTTGAAATGATAAATTTAATGATTGCTCCTGGGGTGAATCTAACGAGAAACTCGATCTATCGGGAGACAAATAAGCATCCAAAATGATATCTGCATTTTCCATTGTAATTGCTTCTTTTAAAGTTAAATTGGATGGAACTGTATTGATGTCGGGTTCTTCAATTTCCTGCAAGTAATTGTTCAAATCGATGTAATCATCTGATAATAGCTTGTCAATTTCACTTTTAAGGGAGCCGTCAAATTCATCTGAATTATTTTCCTGTTCAAATGGTTCATTTACAAAGAGCGATTCTGCAGCTTGGAATTCCTGTTCAAATGGTTCATTAACAAAGAGCGACTCTGCAGCTTGGAATTCAATTTCTTTCTCAAAGAGAGACGAAGGATCCGATCCTTCAGCTTCTGATGGAAAGGAATCACCCTCATATTTAATAATATGAAAATTATTTTTACAAGATCGATTTTTTTTGGGAACTTTAACCTTTTTCAGCTTAATGGTAGTAATTTTAGGTTTCTCAGCAGGAGCATCATTATATTCGGAGTGGTTGTCGAGATGTAAATTATCTGTGCCATAAAGATCATTAGAGATGTTTAACTCATTAATGCCAAATATATTTTCAGGGAGTGATTTCGTACCATCCAAACCACCAAAGAAACCTGGTCCAAAATCTTTTGTTTCTGGTAAAAGTACTTCATTGAAAGGTTCAAATTCATTGCATCCCAATGTTTCATCTAATTCCATCCACTCTGAAAAAAAATATATATATATATATATATATATATATATATATATATATATATATATATATATATATATATATATATATATATATATATATATATATATATATATATATATATATATATATCGAAAAAATACATATGTTAAACCTACTAGAATTGAGGAGAAATAATTACCAAAAGTCACGGGCATATATATATATATATATATATATATATATATATATATATATATATATATATATATATATATATATATATATATATATATATATATATATATATATATATATATATATATAGGGTAAGTACGAATGAGAGAATAATAAAGCCATATAAGCTTTAAATTAATCTCTTTTCAAGAAGCGATGCTTGTTAAACTACCCCAAATGTAACACCTACATACAGAGACGAACACGACCATCATAAAAACAAAGCAAATAAGACAGAATAACTATTAAGAATTTGGTCCTTAGGATCCCCCCCTTTTGAAGCTATGTCCAATGTGATCCTTACAAAAGGAATCAAGAGCAAAGGAACCTTCAATAATGTTTAGAACAAGAAACAAGTTGTGCATGTTAAGAGGATGTCATAATTGTGTAGGATACAGCATCGAGTAGATAGATGAAAGTTAAGAGGTTAGTCGCTAAAAGAAGTACCTTCTAGACTAATATATTTGCTACATTGTACGTTACATTTTAATATAAAAGAGAATAACAATGTGGGGTCATCGCCAATCGGCAAAAGCCTGAATAAGTGAACTACGGAAGAAGGTATGGAATAAAAAAAAAATTCTTTGAAACACCAAATTAACAGCCTGATTGATGCTGCTGAATGATCATAAAATAATGAATCAAATGAAAAGTAAAATAATAAGCTTCAATATATATGATGCAATAGCAAAATATTGACAGTAATACCAAAGAACATGAAGGTATAAGGGAAAAGAAAAATAAAAAATGACCAGATGTCATAAATTAAATAAATATTTATATAAAATGGAAATCATTTCATAAAAGCTCTATTTTGAATAAAAAGAAAATAAAAACATTGAACGGGGCTTAATTGAACTGTAATTGGCTGAACCTGAAATGATCCCCATTTTATATAAATATTTATTTCCAGCTTAATAGGAACGAACTTCTGTTGACGACTGTACATGCTTCCAATTGTTTTTTTTTCTATTGATAAGAAAGCTAGAGCAACGGAAAATTTCTTATAGAGATGGAGAGTTTCCTTTTTGTGAAAAAGGCTGAAGGAGAGCACAGTTCCAACAAAAAACACTAAACAATTTACTAAGGGAGAATGCAAGTTCAGAAGCGCAAGTATTGAAGACTACAGAAAGAATGAGTATATAATCTGGCAGAACATCTAAATATTAAGCTGCGAGAAAAAAAAAAAAAATCTTTAGAATTAACTGTGAATAAATAAATAACTGATTTTAACTGGGGTGGTGGAGGAATACCATTAGTCACTTAAAATGGAATTACAGGGTGGAAACTTGAGAAAAAGAGTTGCTTTAGCTGGAAATGGGCATTATGAAGCTGTAATAATTACTTTTCAGTAGAAAAAGAGAACTTTTAGTATTTCAAAGAATATATATATCAATAGTCCAGGAAAGTATATGGTGTTTCAAGTCACTCCCTGTGATAAACAACACCAGTAGAGTTACATCAAATCAAAGTTTATATATATATATATATATATATATATATATATATATATATATATATATATATATATATATATATATATATATATATATATATATATATATATATATATATATATTATATTTATTTGGATTAAACAGTGACGGAAGTCTTCCGTCAAAATAATAAGCATATTAATGAAAAGTCACACAATACCAGTTAACACATATGGACAAAAACATAACTGTCTAATTGCCCAATACTGGGTCAATTCTTCCACAAACTTTAGAAGAATGAATAGAAAACTAACAGAAGGAATGTTGATCAAAAATGTTACCCGTTAAGAGGTATGAAAGTATTCGTCAGTAAGAAACATTTCCCAAGACATTTGATGCTGGTAAGAAACCAGCAGCTGATTAAGGTTAGTAATGGAAATTGAATTTCAATATATATATATATATATATATATATATATATATATATATATATATATATATATATATATATATATATATATATATATATATATATTATATATTCAACTTCATACTTTTAAAATCACCAACGTTTCGAAATTCAAGTTTTCATTTTTCATATGTATATATATATATATATATATATATATATATATATATATATATATATATATATATATATATATATATATATATATATATATATATATATATATATATATATATATATGAAATGTAAAAAAAAAAATCGATTAAAAATGGAATTTTTAAATTTTATTTGTCCATTTTTAAGATTTTTTAATTATAAGGCCGTTTATTATTATATATATATATATATATATATATATATATATATATATATATATATATATATATATATATATATATATATATATATATATATATATATATATATATATATATATTATATATATTATAAAAAAAAAAAAAAAAAAAAATTTTTTTTTTTTTTTTTTTACAAATTTGTTTTAATATTATATTCATTTTTTAATGGTTTTAAAAATACATACATACATCACATTAATTAAAGACTGATGAAAATGTATTAATATCAATTTTAATTTAAATTGGCAATGTGCTTAAGTCTCTTCCATTCCATGCATTTCAGGGTTGGCAAGGATAGTTTTTACAGCCTTAATTTTCCCCAGGAAAACCAATTGAAAAAACTGGGAAAAAGGTTATCGGGAATATTGGTAAAACTGGAAAAAGAGATTCAAAATTTTTTCCAAACCAACTCGTTCTGGAGTGCTAATTTTATATTTACCAAATTGTCTTGTCTCCTTATGTTCACAATTGGTATAAGTGCAACTTGACTTTATGTTCGAAGCTGATATAAGTCTTAATTAATCTTTTTTCTCTTTTTGAAAAATAAAAATTACTTTGCCAACAGGTTTCTTCCTTCCAAGTCACATCCCCACATCCCTCTATCAGAAACGATGAAGATGCAATCCCAGTTTAGATGAGTTAGCAGCAGTCTTGGCCTTATTATTTATTTATTCATTTTTTTTTTTAAAGTTTCGAGTAACTTTCTTAATATTCTATTTTCCATTTTTCTGCATATTTAATTGTTTCGTTAAGAACGATTATATTCTGTTCAACTTATTTTTAGTTTTTATTGTAAATAAATATCGAAGTAGAATTTCTTTTTGCTTAATGAAAAGCTGAAATAATAAAAAAAAAAAATTCCGAGTATTTTTCGTCCAAAGTCGGAAATGGGATAACGTATTTTTCTCCTTTTACTGCACGACATTTAAATTTAACTGTACATTTAGCAATGATTGGGCGAATTCTTCCTTTTGATGTTGGTTCCATCAATTTGCCATTAGAAATAAAAATAAAAAAAATGTCTACTAGTTCTTATTAATATATATATATATATATATATATATATATATATATATATATATATATATATATATATATATATATATATATATATATATATATATATATATATATATATATATATATATAAACTTTTTAACGCAGCCCTTGAAAATAGAATCTGAGGGTTCCAAAGCTTCGGTGGTTTTAATAAAGTATAAAGCTGAAATATATGAATTTTCCTTTTAGCCTATAAAACTAAGTTCAAGAATAAACTATTATTATATATATATATATATATATATATATATATATATATATATATATATATATATATATATATATATATATATATATATATATATATATATATATATATATATATATATATATATATATATATACTTACCATCATAGGTTGATGCATTATTTAAGGTGGATGGAGGAGAGACAGGATGTAGAGAATTTAATCCTTTGGCCCCTTCGCAAAAATCCTGCTGCTTAAAGTTGTCGAGCCAGCCCTCCTCTAAAAGAGGGCTGGATATAGTATGTTGGTATCTGGCTTCCATTTTGAAGTTGTTGGAATAAAGAAGATATAGATTCTAATGCTGTCGAGATGTCTTGGAATATTGGTTGCTGGAGTGTCCGTGGACTGACCACACTTGAAGGTTGAAACGACCTATCAAAAAACAAAATTATGCATTAATAAGTAGAAGGAATTAAATATTCTTACGGTTGTCTACGAGAGAGAGAGAGAGAGAGAGAGAGAGAGAGAGAGAGAGAGAGAGAGAGAGAGAGAGAGAGAGAGAGAGAGAGAGAGAGAGAGAGAGAGAGAGAGAGAGAGAGAGAGAGAGAGAGAGAGAGAGAGAGAGAGAGAGAGAGAGAGAGAGAGATTAGATTAATATATTAATAATTAATATAAATAATATATTATATATATATATATATATATATATATATATATATATATATATATATATATATATATATATATATATATATATATATATATATATATATATATATATATATATATATATATATATATATATATATATATTAGTGATGGGACGATTATGATTTTTTTTAAAACGATTATAGTAAATTTGATGATGATGAAACTGAAGAAGTATATTTTAAAAATTTCCATTATTTTAATAAATTTAACAATTTTATAATTCAGAATAAGGAAGAATTAAACTGTTTCTCTTTATTCAAATGTATAAATGCATGTAATTTTAATGTACAGTATAATACAGGGTGTTCCATTCGCCCCAGATGATGTAGAATTTGGTGAAAAGTTATATATACCACGAACAAACCCTGGTGTGTGAGAATCGTGCTAACATCACAAGTGTAGGAAGTTATCGCCATTAGCACCAAAGCATGTCTACAAAAGCTTTTTCATGTTGGGGGAAGTTGCCACCAACATATTGGTTGAAAATCACAGAGTCAGTTGCAAGAGAGTACGTGGTGTTACGAAATACTCCCCCCTTTCAGCATGCCTCATACGAAGAAATCCGGCGGCGTATGTTTAAAAAAACCTTTGGAAATGACCCGATCATCAAAGAACTCAATTTAGCACATTCTGACGTTGGACGTGTGGCAAATGAAGCTATGTTACTGAAAATTGCCAATACGGATTTCCTCGCCATCCAAATGATATACGCATTCATTGAATATGTTCATATACAAATTTTATTAACCAGCACTTTGATATCTATAAACGCATATCTAAGGCTAATAGCAAGTGGGAAAACCTGTAATATCTTTAGAACATTGATTTTAAAAATTTTAATGGGTAAGAACATGGTCAGACATGCAAAAGATATAGTACTTTAAATCTGGGAGCTCTTCAAATGATTCAGAAAAAAAAAATCTTTTCTCCAGTTTTTTTTGGGTAATTCGAGGTTATCTTGGAGTGTTTATTTGGTCCTCGCTTCTAAACAGCCTTTCACTCTCAATAGAAGGTGGAGTAGAGAGATATTTCTATGTCAATGCGTGTACATTAATCGGTAGAAAATTGAAGATAGCGATTGAAAAAAAAATATGGCGATTGTGCCAATGACGATTAATCATCCAATCGTTTATATATATATATATATATATATATATATATATATATATATATATATATATATATATATATATATATATATATATATATATATATATATATTATATATATATATATATATAAATATATATAAATAAAAAAAAAAAAAAAAAAAAAAAATTTTTGGTATATATATATATATATATATATATAATATATATATATATATATATATATATATATATATATATATATATATATATATATATATATATATATATATATATATATATATATATATATATATATATATATATATATATATATATATGACTGATAGAATGCTGTTATGATGACGATTCTTGTGTTATTTGTGAGCGAGTGATTGAGAATTCTTAAAGCTGTAGGAGGCACTCGGCGAGTCAGTAAAAAAATCGGGAGGTGCAAAATTTAAAAATTACTCCCAACATATATATATATATATATATATATATATATATATATATATATATATATATATATATATATATATATATATATATATATATATATATATATATATATATATATATATATATATATATATATATATATATATATATATATATATATATATATATATATATATATATATATATATATGATTGTGATAGAATTATGAAAGAGAGAGAGAATTAACCGGAGAAAAATTACTTGTAAAGCAATTTATAAGCATTCTTCATTGCTTGTTAGAATAATGTCTTAGAACTAGTTCTTGGGACTGATTTTAAATCCTCGGGAACAAAAGGAAGTGGGTTAACGAGTCCGCTAACTAATTAACCAACCGGTTACTTTAGCGAGAAAATAAAAATTTTCCTTTATTATTGTAAAAAAAAAAAAACCTTGTTATATATATATATATATATATATATATATATATATATATATATATATATATATATATATATATAATATATATATATATATATATATATATATTATATATATATTAGTTACAAGGTGTAAACCTAAGGTTATTATTATTATTATTATTTTTAATAACAATAATACAAAGATGATTGTAAGCTTCCAGTTGAGGGGGTGGGGGTGGGGGCTCGTGTAATGCCTTCTGGGTGGGGAACGTGGAATTTAATAGTCATTTTATTCTCAAACGTGCCTTCTAAACATGCAACTTTCAAAAAAGTAATTTTTTTTTTCATATTAAAAAGAAATGAGAAATCACATGTAAGCTATATAATTAATAAATAAATAAATAAATAAAATAAACTTATATATAATATATATATATAATAATATATATATATATATATATATATATATATATATATATATATATATATATATATATTATATATATATATATATATATATAATATATATATATATATACTCTCTTTAGGCATCGATCTAGAAAGGTAGAAAATGGTTGAGGGAGGCAAAAAAAATTTCAAGAATCCATTTTAGCTCAGTTGCCCTCTAGTAATTTAAAACATATGTTATATTAATTTTGTATTTATCTCTTAAGATTTTATTCATTAATTTGTAAGATTAAATTAAAATGTAAAATAATAAGAATACTCACGTCATATTTGCGTATGTAACTTGCGCCGTAGGCGCTTTGAGCGTAAAAAACGATTAGAAAATCATTTTGGAAAATTTTCACACTATAAAAAACGCTGTACACTCTTCGATTTCAAAGGAAAGAATACCACGTTCTCTGCGCATGAAAAATGCTTTTAAAATGCGTATTACTACGCATATAATATTATTTACTTATTTGGGATTAATATATCTATTTAAGTGCAAAGTTTTAATTAAATAACAAAATTGCAAAAATTTTTAGCAGTTTTTCTGAAATTATTGTTTAATTTTAAAAATATTCATGGCACTACTTATCTCTGCGTAAGCATACCAGGATGTTGCGATGAGTTTTTTTGTCCCTTTTTTTTTCATCGTAATTTCTGAAGAGGTAATAGTTTCTATTAATATTAACATTTGTAATATTTTATCATTACTTAAATGTAACTCCAATTAAACGTGATAAAAAATTAAGTAAACTTAAATTAAAACAAATTAGATACTGAAAAGTAAATTTTATTGCATCATATTACAGTAATTATTTTTAGTTAACAATAATTTCAAAGGGTTAAAATTGAACATTATATAATTTTAGTGGGTTTAAGTGGTGTTATTTATGTTTTTTCAGTAATAAATGAATTAATTTTAAATGATTAAATGGTAAATAAAGTCATGATATAATTAAATATTTTTCTTCAAATTGCAAAAACAGGTAACTCCTTGCTTTAGTTATTGTCGGCAGGTATACTAGCATAAAAAAAAAATATATATATATAAATATATATTTAAAAAATATTTATATATTAATTTTCGAATGAGTGATATACCAGTAAATTGCTGTAGGAGTAATATTATATTTTGTCATTCAAATGGGTTGCGTTTGGCATCCATAGATTTCCATTATTGATTTACTTCTACATTAAAAATATGTATAATTTTAAATAAAGAGTTTATAAAAATACACTGCGATAATTGATCGGGAGAATCACGCTTTCCGATTGGTTAGAGCACCAGACGTGGGAGGGGCATGAGAGCTCACAACAAATGATGTCATAAAATCCATAGAGGTAAAAATAAAAATATAAAAAAAGCCAAAAATAATAGGAATTAAAAATCTGCACTCTTGATGAAACGAATAGTGAGTGAAGATAGTGTGTAGGTACTGTGATTAGAGGTAGGGGAGAATAAGACCTGATCCGTGGGGAGGGGCCGTTGTGAGTCTGTGCGAGTTTTTCTATGATTTTTTCACATGTCTGGAGACGCCAAGTACATCAGTCTCTACTACAGCTTGGTGCATCAGAGCGCCTCCGATTTCTATAAGGAAATCGCCAAAGGTACGATTGGCTATCCTATCTGGTTCAATTTCTAATTGCTGCGATATAAAATAAAAAATGATCTAAAAAGTGAGTGTAAGTGATTCAGTGCATGTACACCACGTGTTGTTTTAATTCGGGTATCGTAAATATATGTATAACTATA
>SEYY01018796.1:52500-57500 GCA_009176605.1 Armadillidium nasatum | reverse complement strand
ATCTTTATTGGAAAGTTGCTTTATGGACCCATTGATGAATGTTGTAACACCCATAGGGTCTGGTCCATACACCTCAAGCAAATGTCAATGAATTTCAGCCATATTTATTCAGTACACATTCAACATTCAAAAATTCAATCACTACACATTGCTTTAACAAAGTATCACTATTAGCTTCAATTTTTCTATCACTGCACAACAATGAAACCAAATAACTATACTGTTTGCACATCAAATCCATTATACAAGCTTCAATCTTTCGAATGCAGGCCTGAACATGTTTATACCCATTTCCATTGCTTAGCAATGCATCAACAGGCATTATTTTTCAGCACACCTGTATATATATATATATATATATATATATATATATATATATATATATATATATATATATATATATATATATATATATATATATATATATATATATATATATATATATATATATAAGAAAATACCATTACTTGTTTATTATTATTATTATTATTAGGAATTAATACCATCTCAGTCATTTTCATAGAAGGAAATTTTGAATGTTGCATAAAAAACCTAGCCTCATTATTTATTATAGAATGTTTTCTGTGTATAAAATTATTTAAAAGTATGTAGTTGTAGCTGAAATTTATTAAATTATAATATTGTTTGATTTTTTTTTTTTTTTTTTTTAATCTTAGATAATTGATGATTTTTGAAAGTGTAAACTTTTAGTTTTGCTTGAAGCTATAAGTATAATTATTCTTACATTTTAATTTATATTTTTTCAGCTCCGGGTGGAAACATGAGCTATATTCCCCCATGGGGCGCGGGGGGTCACTATCCTCCCCATATGATAGCTCCTCAACAGCCGACTACTGCCCACTCTCCACAATCAACGTTGAGTTCTTCCTCTCCTTTGGGCTCACCTCAAATGTATCAGAGTTTGTCTCCTGTAAGCAAAACTCCTCACAACAATGTTATGTTGACGCAGTCGTCGAATAACTCCCCCAAGTCGGCGTCCGCTGTTTCTGTGCCTTCTTCAGCGTCGCCCCCTATCTCAATTGCTACAACGTCCGTTACACAGGCTGCTGCAGCTGCTGCTGCTGCTACAGCAGCGGCAGTAGCTGCAGCAGTTGCGGCTTCAGCTGGATCTTCAGGAGGACCAGACTCATCTCCAACGGGAGCTAACCATGGCAACGGCGGGAACATTGACTCTCCATATGAGCCTCAAGGGTATGCTCCTCACCGACCTGTTGTTGTTGTTTCACCTTCTAAACACCATGATATAAAATGTGAAATCCCTGCTGGTCTTCATAACTTCCCAGAGTTAGCTCTTGGGCTTGCAGGGTCGAGTAATGCAGTTTATGATCCAAAGACACAAAGAAAATTTGCCAGCAGAAGGTTTGTCATATAATATCCTCATAACAGATCAGTTTAAAAACACTTATAGAACACACATTACAATTTTTATTCATTTGCTACCTTACATGAACTCATGTCAAAAAAGGCGGTAATTATTTAGCTATCATAGTTTATAAGGGAAGTTTTAATTTTAAGTTTATTTGCATATATTCATTTATTTATTTAAAATTTAGTATATATATTTTTAGGTTTAATTTCCTCATTCACATATTTTAAAGTTCCCCACTCAGATCTCCTGGGAAATATCCGGCTCCAGAGCAATTGCCAACTCCAGTGATGTACTCCTATCAAGGTAGAGGAAGACCTCGGAAGCATTTTACACATGCTACGGTAAGCTTGTATTTTTGTATCTTAATCATAGGCATAAATTTTTAGTGATTTTTTTTTTTTTTTTTTTTTTTTTTTTTTTTTTTTTTTTTTTTTTTTTTTTTTGTAGAAAATTATTTCTGCCAAGTTTTCTTTAAAATTTTTATTTTCAATTTTATTAGTATATAACTATTAACTTTCTGTCAAATGAAAGCAAAATCAGTGTTTACCATTTAAACATAAAGCTCGTTACTATTTGTTTACAGGCCTAATATTTTAAAATTTATTATGTGCTCCATATATATATATATATATATATATATATATATATATATATATATATATATATATATATATATATATATATATATATATATATATATATATATATATATATATATATATATATATATAATATATATATATATGATGGTACTGTAATGTGAATGTGGCAGCATTTCCTGTCACTATATAATAAAAATGTTTGTATAAAATTACATATCCAAAAATGCATAATTTTTTAAATTGAATGCAATATTAAGTTATGAAATAACCATGCTTTATCAGTAAGGTAATACTAGTACAGCTTAATGACCTTGTACAAATCATATATGTTTATCAATATTTTCTCCATTTGAAACATTGCAACTTATGTCACATTAAATCATCAACCGCCATATCCTTATTAAGGAGGGCTTTTGCTTGCATCGAAATAAATTACATTGATATACACGCCAGTTGATGCATAACCATTGCATCAGGATTGTACTCCAGTAGGATTTTAATGATTCTACAAATAAATATCTTAAGGGTTTAAACCATATTAGTGTGCAGACCAGGATGCTGGATCTCTACCAATCTATCTCTCAGAGAGGTAATCTCCAGGCACTTCCAAACAAACAAATTAAAAAGTACTATAACCTCATCATGCATCGTACTCATAATTCTTCTTATGTTCAATGATATATCTTTGAGGAGGACAGGTGGTGGATTCTTTAGAAATTTCTCTACCTATATGTTGTGGCTATGGTAATATTTGATGCTATACCTACCAAAGGTCATTCCATCTGTAAAGAGGTGGTGAAGTTTTTGGAGAAAGACTGCATGCAGGTGGAAAAGATACAATCTTTTTTCTGTGATTGCATTAAACACCATCATATGACTGATACCATGTGCATTTATAACTTTCCTGGAGAACTCACACTAGGATCCCTCAAATGACATTTGGTACAGACCACATTTTGCTATCTGTAATCCATCACGACAGATACCTATCTGATAAACTGCAGTAAAAGTTTTATGATGTGGGTGCTTAATATTGGGTATGTATTGTGGTCTTTCATTATCATTTACTCTTCAATACATAAAAATCATATCAGCTTGTCCATGTTAATACCATAATTTCACCAATGACCAGTTTGAAACCAGCTGACTTACTGCCACAATTTAACTTAAGTTAGTAATGATTGCCGATGTGATTACAGTGTTTCGTTCATTTTATCTTTAAAATTATGCATTTGTGAATATATATTTATAGGACCATTTTTAGTACTTGTAATAGAGAGGAATTGCTCCTGAAATTGGTTTCCACTATATATATATATATATATATATATATATATATATATATATATATATATATATATATATATATATATATATATATATATATATATATATATATATATATATATATATATATATATATATATATATATATAAATTGAGACCCTGGTGAAGGAGTTAGTTTTGAAAAACAAAACTTAATCCAAATCAATCAATATCACATTTTTTATTTATTTCATATTTTTTTCCCTTGGTAAATATATTTAAACAAAATCTTAAATTATATATATGTATAAGGTGCATTTTTTAATGTTTTTGGTGTTTCGGTTAAAAGATTCATTTATTATAATATTCTTTTACTCATAAGAAACTGTCTATTAATACTTTTTCTTAACTCAAAATCACACCTTCCTATCCATTTTTCTACAACATTTGTCAGCCAGGAAATATGAATACACAACTAAATATTTTTCTTTCATCTCTTTTAAATTAATACGAATAATCACTTAATCTTCTTTATCTATATTTTCCCTTTAGTAATGTTTTTAAATTTGCATTTAGCTTCAACTTCACATGCTAGTTTTCTCTTGTTTCATGGTAATCCATCTCTAAGTTTGAGCACAGACTATTTATTTTATATTTAGGAATTATAACAGAAACACGTATCCAACTAATCCAATGATGCCTTTTTTTTTTAATTGTCAGTATAATATATTCTCTATTAATAATGTCTTATACATTTTTATAATCTTATTCCTACATTCTAATTTCTTTTTCTTTCAGTTTAGTTCACCTCGTATCCCTTCTCGTTTTGGTGGAAGCACTTTCTGAAAAATTTATCTTTAATATTTTTTTTATTACATCTCTTCACAATCCCTCATGTTAATTTTTCTCCTTTTTTTTAATATACCATACTCGCTGAATTGGTTCCTCAACACAATTTGAAGAGTAAAATAAAATATGTTGCAAAAAATTTGTAAACATTAAGTTAAGATTAATTTTTTATCCAGCTTTTAAGTTTTTATTTTAAAAATAAGTAATTCCATTAATTTTGCTCTAAAAATTATAGGGACTTCCCACCATGGTACCTGTAACTCATCCTTCCTCTTCAAATTCGGATGATCCTGATGACGAAGAGAACAAGCCCTTTAAATGTAATGTTTGCTGTAAAGGCTTCAAATTGAAGGGTGGTTTGCAACAGCATGAGCGCACACATAGCACTGATAGACCATATGTTTGCCCTGACTGTGGTAAACTTTTTAGGCAACCAACACACCTGCAGCAGCACATGCGAATACACACAGGAGAAAAGCCATACGATTGCACCTTCTGTGACAAGTCTTTCCGTCAGAGAACCATTCTTAATCAACATCTAAGGATACACACTGGGGAGAAACCTTATGTGTGCATGGAATGTGGAAAGCAATTTAGACAGAAAGCAATACTCGACCAGCACTATCGTACACATTTGGGAGATAAGCCCTATGCCTGCCCTCACCCGTCTTGTAGAAAGCATTTTAGAGAAATGGCTTCATTAATTTCACATATGAAATGTCACAAAGATGTTCCAGATCCAAAAATAGTTTTGCAACAAGCCAAAAGACTAATTAAAGAAGAAAAACTTGATGAATATGGAAATCACGAGGGGAATGGTATTGGAGGTAGTGGAGGACCTAGTATTGAAGTATTAACTATCCCTCATCCTCCTGGGTTATCTAATCATGATG
>SEYY01018796.1:45000-47500 GCA_009176605.1 Armadillidium nasatum | reverse complement strand
AAATTATTATTATTATTATTATTTTGTCACCAGAAGAGGTTGGGTAGAAGAAGTAAATTATTTAAAAACGAAAAGGGGACTTGAATTAATATCTTTGGTAAATTCTAAAAAAAAAATGCCTTGCGTACTAAAAGAGTTGAAGTACTGTTTTAATTTTAATTTTTTTTAATTACATTGAAAATTAGAGAAATCTTGAAATTCGTCTTGGCATTACCCAACATCGTTGTTAGTGTGAATTTTATTGAAAGTAGTGCCAAATATTATTATCATTATCAGGGTTCAAATATTGTACTTGGGAGCGTGGTAAGAATAAAATAAAAATAAAAACCTTTGGTATTATTCTGAGAGCTTGTGTAAGTAGGATATATTCTTATCCTTCTTCTATAGATTATTTCTTTTCTTTGTCTCTCCAACTATCATTGCCAAGATCCTAAGGGTATTCCAACCTCGGTTCCCATGCCCACTCTATATGACAAGGTACTGTCTATTATTTTCATTATTGTTTCATTTAGTAGTTCTATAATATGGATCATATCCGAGCACTGATATATATATATATATATATATATATATATATATATATATATATATATATATATATATATATATATATATATATATATATATATATATATATATATATATATATATATATATATATATATATATATTGTAGGCCTATATAGTTTTTGTATTATTATGGATCTCATTTTACAGTTTCTTTCTGTTATTTTTTAAATTTTTAGACGCAAAGATAAATAACACTTCAATAAAAGAAATATTGAATCTTATTGCAAGGATGTTTAAGGATGAAATTAGATTTTTTTATATATATATATATATTATATATATATATATATATATATAATATATATATATATATATATATATATATATATATATATATATATATAATATATATATATATATATATATATATATAATATATATAATGATTCCATTTATATGGAACGTATTGCAGTTGGTAAATATTTTATTATAAAAACAAAAAATAATAATAATAATTACTTAAATTTGTATTATATAGCTAGTTAAAAATTAGCTGTTCTATAATAAAGAGTTCTTTTTTAACTTTTTGACTTCTTATCTTCATATATTTTTCAGACTGAATTTATCTTATTAGTTGTCTGAGGAAGTCGTAATTAAGAACTGAGGAATTGGTGATCTGCTCAACTTTAGTAAAAGAATTTAAATTGTCGTTTGTTGCAGACACTTGCAACGTATTAATCATGGATGATGATAGAGAAAATGATTCAAGAAACATCTACATATAGTGAATTATTCCACACTCTGTTTAAAGAAATTCTGAAGGATTATTTCTAAGGCTTAAAGGAATGGGAGATTTTCAATCTTGTACTTGATAGGAATGAGTTGGTATTACCTCTATTGCAATGCACCATGTTTCAAGAGGGACATCTATGCTATTATCATTTTGACACTAGTCTGAATTAGAAAATGATTCTCATTGTATCCAAATTTGTTAGCGCTTTACTCTTTATGGTTTAGAAGAGTTACTAGGTGGGTCGGCCATTTTGAAGAAGGAACGCAGAAAAAGAAATGAAGGTCATAGATTGATTCAACTGCAATACAGGATGGTCTAACAGTCTTCTATCCATTTATCGATGAGCTTGTCAATATGCTACATGATCATTACAAAGTCTTCACTGTTTTATCGTTCAAACTATCTGTACTACAAAATTCTAAAGAATTATTAGTTTCCTGAAGGATAAAAAGTGAACATAATTTTGTTGAGGATAAATTCTCATGTTAACTATTTTTGCATCAAAATAATTGAGATTTTCATGTACTTTGTTATCTTGCTCTGTTGAACCTTTTATACGTACAGAAATATTTAGAAAATATGCATTTTAGAAAAATGGACTAATCTTTTAAAATCTGCTTCACCTACAAAACTTTTTTGTATATATATATATATATATATATATATATATATATATATATATATATATATATATATATATATATATATATATATATATATATATATATATATATATATATATATATATATATATATATATATATATATATATATATATATATATATATATATATATATATATATATATATATATATATTCTGGTGGGCAAAGGCCAGAGGCCTACCAGTTTCCAATATTGGGGGATAATAGAATCCTGTTACCAAGAGCTCTTTGTTTCTTATAGTACAGAGATTACTGCAACTCCGTTCAAAATTGGTGTGCTTTTGCTGAGTGCTTTCCCAATGAAAGTGCTGACAGGGAAGCCAAGTTTGCCTCTTCAATGCTTTGCACTGCTTCTACTTACCTTCTGCTGCTTATGCGAGTGAATTACCAAACTGATAAACAATGTTCCCATACTACATCAGGGTTTCTTTTGTCAGTGACAGTTCTTTTGATTTGTTACCAAAATATAAGACTACAGAAGAAGACTAATATGAACTAAAGTGAAATTTTGAGAAAAAGATTTCTCAAAATAG
>SEYY01018796.1:30000-40000 GCA_009176605.1 Armadillidium nasatum | reverse complement strand
TACGAATGAGAATCACTAATAAGAAAATAAAATATCAAGTTTTAAAAAAAAATAATAATTTCAATCTGATCTCACTTACCTAATGCTTCCTCAGTGGTGTTAGTGTGCTTCACAAATTGGCTATGGTCTCCAAATATCTTAGGACATAGTTCACAAGGTAAGGAAGGTTCAACTCTTTTGTGTTTCTGTTCATGGCTCCGCAAAGCTTCACAGCTAAAGAATCCTTTCAGGCAAACAGAGCAATTGTACTTGAACTCTCCACGATGTCTTTTCTCGTGTAGCCTTACCTATTTCAAGCAAATATTATAATCTTTAAAACATTTTAACATAGAAATATGAAAATAAAAAATTATATAAGTATATATAAGGCTGGATTTAAGTATGTTAGTTCGGCAATTACGTATCAACCTTAGTTTTTCTAACAGAAGCACAACATATGGGTTAAATTAGAGCGTCTAAACGAGTTCTTAAAGCAGATTCAACAATAAATTCTTTGGATCCCTGTTTTGTTCGATTCATTCCATTTTTAAAACACCTTATGTTATTAGGTCCATAAATTATATGATTTTCATTTATAAAATTATCGGTTAGAACTCGTTTACAAAACATGTTTTTCAAAAAGAATATTATTTCACGTAGTACTTCTGCTCAACTTTGATTTTACTAAAGAATATTACAAATGAAAAACGGAGTGAATTATTTATCAATAGGACTAGCGCACTATATTATGCGGACCACGTTTAAGGACTGCCTGAAAAATTAAGAACCTTAAAATTTTATAATTATATTAAAAATCATTAACTTACAATAATTCCCATTTAAAACAGGTCTCTAATACTATAACTGAAATAAATTCAAGACATTTTAAAAAAATACTAACATAAGAACAAATACCTGTGAATATGTTGTAAATTTCTTGGAACAAATGGAACAACTGAATGGTTTCGACCCAGTATGAATTCGAATGTGTTCTTTTAAGTTTCCGTTCTGAGAAAATTTTTTACCACAGAACATACAAGAGAATGGTTTTTCACCTATATGAGCATATATATATATATATATATATATATATATATATATATATATATATATATATATATATATATATATATATATATAATATATATATATATATATATATATATATATATATATATATATATATATATATATATATATATATATATATATATATATATATATATATATATATATATATATATATATATATATATATATATATATATATATATATATATATATATATATATATATATATATATATATATATATATATATATATATATATATATATATATATATATATATATATATATATATATATATATATATATATATATATATATATATATATATATATATATATATATATATATATATATATACAATTGAAAAATAAGAAATTAAAAAGATTTTTTCCCGTTCATCACACCCTTCAGAGTGTGTGATAAAGGAATGTGTGTGCTACTTTTTTGTGATGAAAAAAGAAAAACATTGACCCTCCTTAGAATGTCAAGAAGGTTCAAAAGGTGGCATTCATTTCGACTTTCATGAGTTTTGTAACACGATTGGCTGTCATTGTAGCAGAGATTGTCAGAACTTGAAGCCTCTTCGACGGAAGAAAAACGAACTGGAATGGTATGTGGTAATTTTTGGGATAACAGTGGACATATTACTTGATTTATGCCCTTTTGATTTTGGGATAGCTGAAAGGGGGGAACCTGAGAACGTTTGGACAACGGAAATTAATCGAATAATAAAGATGCAAGGTGGTCAAGAAGGAACCCCCAGAGAAGTTAATGATGGACAGCCTGTCAATGGTTTTGAGGATGTTTTTATCAGAAGAGCTCTACGGTTACAAAAAGATCAGAATCTTCCAAGATCTTTTCCATGGGTTTGCTAAGGTGTAAGGTGTGGAGTTCAATGAAGGAATTTAGAAGAAGCTTTGCGAAAACAGAAATACGATCAGGGAAGATAAATCCTTGGGAATTCTTGCCGGGGATCTAAATGTAGTGACATCAATGGGTATCTTCAGAGATGTTACTTGTTCCACCTGGTTGGTGGAAATACACTTACTCAACTGGAGAAGGACCAGGGACCCATGAGGCAAGGTTGTTGACTGGAGGTGAGATTGCTCCGCACTTCAACATGTTCCTTTATACGAATTTTCAGTCCCCAGTGTCAAGGGGTAAAACATGCTTGATGGATGGATGTGCCTTTTTTAAAATGATATAATTTATTAAAAAATATCACAAAAGTTAAAACTGCAAAACTTCCTGATATGACAATTACTATAACAATGAAACCCATGAGTTTAAAGAGAGAAAAAAATCTCCAAGTACGAATAGTGTTCAAACAAACCACAAAGGAATTAGTCCAGCACAAGCTGTGGGTATAGCTTCGGACTTTTTCCCATAAATATTATACTCTGCCATAATCTGTTCATGAAACAGTTAACAGTGTGGTTAGTCCAAGTTCGGGTAACAAACAACAGGCAGTCTGGTCAATGACGAGAAAAGACCAGTTTGTAGTCAGTACCTTCATAACTTTAGACGAAAATGAAAATGAGGTGAAAATACCACAAGGAAAGGTTCATATATATATATATATATATATATATATATATATATATATATATATATATATATATATATATATATATATATATATATATATATATATATATATATATATATATATATATATATATATATGATAATAATAATGATAAAAAAGGGGGAATGGGATCGTTAAGGCAGTTTTTTACAGTGTTGAAAGTGTGTGCATCTTCTCAGCAACAAAGAAACTGCCTTAACGAAGGGGTATTATTATTAGTAGTAGTAGTAGTAGTACCTGTATGTGATCTCAAATGAAGGTTAAGAGATGTAGTGTGGCTGAAGTTCTTCAAACATATTTCACATGTGTATGCTTTAGATTTATGTATGTTCATGTGGTTGTAAAGATTACTTTTGGTTTTGAAACTGCTTCCACACACTTTGCACGAAAAAGGTCTGAAACAAACAAATAAATAAGTAAATAATAATAACGATAATAATAATGTTGTTCAGGGATGGGAGATGGGAGAAAACTGAAGGAGGAGTCAGCTAGCTCTATCTCTTTGTCGGACATCTTTATCAAGTGGGATTTCAAATTAATATTTCCTTTTGACTTACCATGTTGCAATCTTGCATATTCAACGTAAGAAAATGACAAATGTTTTTACTATAAATAGTTCAAAAGCACATTAAAGGGTTAAAATTGCTAAAACACTAAAAGAAAAAAAAGAAATCAAATAATTTGGCAACGAGGTATCGACATGTTTATAGTGAAAGTTCAATAAAGGAACAAGTAACTTCTAGTTTTATAATCGACACTGTTTAGAAAGATTAGTGTGGTGGTGCGAAGGTGTTTAAAAAATTTAAACATTTTGAAAGTAGAGTAGAGTTGATTTAATAAAACTAAGTGAAGGTTTATTATGCAGCAAAAATGAAATAAAATCTCACCTCTCTTCAGAGTGAACAGCGTGATGTCTCTGCAGAAGTTGTTTGTGCTTGAATGAACAACCACAATATGCACAAACAAAAAGTCTACCAGTATTATGATGTGTATCCCTATGATAATGTAAAGAACTTTGATGAAAGAATTCTTTTTTACAATCCGTACATGTATAACGCTTCTTCTTGTCTTGCGGCTACAGAAGAAATAATAAAAGGGTCATTTAATGAAAACGCATAGGAAATATCAAACGAAAAATAGTCGACAAAAGAATTTGACTTTTTGACAATCTTTACACAAGGATGAGGAAAAGAGACATTAATTAGTACAAGAGTTCAGTATAATTTAACTAATTCGTACTCTTTCCGTTATCCTCATTAAAAATAGTAAAATTTTTCAGAAAAAAAAGACAGTTTTTATACGTTAATTTACCTGATGCATAAAATTATTATGAGTCTTCAGACTGTGTTTGTAAGCAAATCGCTTGTTGCATATTGTGCATAAGTAAGGTTTTTGACCCTTGTGCATGTTGGCTACATGGGCCTGAAAATAAATAAATATTAAAACATTTAATATATATATATATATATATATATATATATATATATATATATATATATATATATATATATATATATATATATATATATATATATATATATATATATATATATATATATATATATATATATATATATATATATATATATAGCTTAATATAAAGGTAGCTTAGTGGACAAATGAATGTTTTCGTTAATTTCGGGATCGAGGTTCGTCTCTTATCCCAGTTGTTTAAAAACTGAAATTGGAGCCTTAAAGCTGGTTACTTGAATGGATTCATTCACTGCAGAAGTAAAATTATCCCCAAACTATCAGTTAGTACAGAAATACAAGAAGAAAAGTGATGCAACAGTTCGGTAGCATGTAAGGGATAGGAAAGAATCAATGAGATTGGAAAGAATCAATGAGATTGGAAAGAATCGGTGAGAGTGGGAGAATCAACGAGAGGGTGGAGAGAATCAGTGAAAATTTGGAAAGAATTAGTATGAGAGAGACAATCAGTGAATCTTTCCAATTTCTCACTTATCACTGAAGTCAGAAAGAGAGGAAACAGTAGGAGTGAAAGAGAATCACAGTTACAGACTGTGGAATTAGTAAAAAAAATTGGAAAGAATAAAAACCTTAGAAAATATTTTACAACCTTTTAACTTAAAAGATGATATAATTAATATATAATTAATAATAATATGCTTTTTTATACATAAATTTTTGCTTCTCTTGTGAAAGTTATGTATGCTTCTACATTTTCTACCAAATCACATAGACACAAACAAAAGCATATATCACTATAAATGGTTTTGCTCCTTCTGAGCTTTATATTTGTATTATATATATATAATATATATATATATATATATAATATATATATATATATATATATATATATATTATATATATATATATATATATATATATATATATATATATATATATATATATATATATATATATATATATATATATATATATATATATATATATATATATATATAATATATAATATATATATAAATATTTTTTAAAAAAAAAAAAAAAAAAAAAAAAAAAAAAAAAAAAAAAAAAAATAAAAAAAATGTGGAGACTACAGTTAATTATACTAATAATAGCAACAAATTATCAATAATAACTTACCCTATACTTATCAAGTGTTAAAAATGTTCTAAATTGACATAGAGGACACTTGATGGCCATATTTTTCTCAGTCTCCCATTCGATAACTCCTGTTGTGAATTAAAATATTGTAAATTAATATAACTACAATCAACTTACAAAGAAATGAAACATATTGAAAAGTAATATTAATACGCTGCAATTAGTTAGGTTTTAAGGGCAGAGTGCGAGTCCAATTTTACGCAGAGTTTGAATAAGAATTAGAGTCCATGCTCAAGTTTAAGTTACTAACAACTTCTATACAGATAGAGAGAGATACGGTAAAATTCTCAAATTGGCTCAATGCTTTATTTTGCCCTTTTTTTTATGCAAATCGGATGAAAATTGAGAAAATTATTTGCAAATTCAAGATTTTGAGCATTCTACCACCAATTTTCCCAACAAAATCGACACATTTCCTTATTTAAAAAGTAAACACAGCATCTTTACTTCAACGGAATTTATTAGAGAAAATTCACTCTTCCAAACACTTTCATACAATAACAGTATTATGGATGTTCATAAAAAAAGGGATGCATTTACGGGTAGTACTTTTAGATATAATGAAATTTCATCGTAAATGAAATTCTCATTGTTTAGTGTCGTAATTATAGCATAACTATATGCAATATACAGTTCTCTTAAACAGGTAAATCAAAACTTTATACCAAGGTTCTATATTCACCATTTTATCCTTTTCAATGACAATAGAATATGGTTAACTCATTTTTTGACAAAATCGTGTATTAATTACCAAGTAGTAAGCAACAAATATATTTCAGTTAAATTCCATGACAGGTGCAACTAACACTGCATAATGAAGTAGATGTTGCAACATAGGATTCTTATTATATATATATACTTGCTAATTTAAAGTATTCAACAACCAAATTTAAAATATTAAAAATGAAGAACTACAACTTATAGAAAGACAATTCAAATTAGCGTAAGTTTTTTGTCAGTAATTTAGCTTCAGTTCCTGGTTTAACTGAACAAAATATATCTGAACAAACTGTGAACTGTGAACAAATACATGCATGTGAAATAGAACAGGATTATTGAATCAGTCAAGTTAGTTTCACATGCCATTTTCCTGCACAGTTCTCTGCACGTTATATTTATAAAAATATGTAAGTACATTATTTCAAAAAAAAAAAAAATTATGATAATTTTTTTAGGAACATGTTAATTGCTGAAGTCTGCTAAAATTCCGAATCCGACTTCGTAACTCGGTACATTACTGATGGCAATAAAGTGTAATAAAATGAATAAAATATAAAAAATATTTTATATATATTCTACATACATCAAACGTTGGGGATTATTTAAAGTATTTATCTAATTACAATCAAATTCCTAAATCTAAAAGCAGCGTTTCTTACAATGATGTCAGCGAACAACTCGTGTCCTCGAAATTTATATATATATATATATATATATATATATATATATATATATATATATATATATATATATATATATATATATATATATATATATATATATATATATATATATATATATATATATATATATATATATATATATACTCGGAATCGTTGCA
The DNA here is from genome assembly GCA_009176605.1 of Armadillidium nasatum. Taxonomy (NCBI): domain Eukaryota; kingdom Metazoa; phylum Arthropoda; class Malacostraca; order Isopoda; family Armadillidiidae; genus Armadillidium; species Armadillidium nasatum. Next base: position 33,210 of record SEYY01018796.1, on the reverse strand, counting down.
GGAATATTCTTCGACAAGCAAAGAGGACTTTCACTAAAGGAAAGTGAGCGGACCTCCTTAATTCTCCTACTGATAATCTTTCTGGCCCCTTGCCAAAAATCTCTCTAACAACTTACTGTAAATTATCCTTTCCCCACTTCTATTCGCTCTGAAAAGGCCTTCTGTTCTTTTCTAATTAAACCCTGGACGATTCCGGCAATCCTCCTCCTCCTCCTCCTCTCAGATGTCCCATGCCTTTACCCGAGATTACATATCAGGTGTACAGTCTTCTAAAATCTATGAACGTTAGGAAAGCAAGTGTCCCGGATGGCATTAAGAGAGTATGCTTCTGAGCTGGCTCCATCCCTCGTTCAACTTTTCTCTCTATGCCTCAATACTAGTAATTTCTCTGTGTTGGAAGCGCGCATTGTCCAACCTATTCCGAAAAAAGGTAGCCCTTCTAATCCTTCTAACTATCGTCCTATAGCTCTCACTTGTATGCTTTCTAAGATATTTGAAAACCTTCTCAACTCTCATTTCTTGGAACTTAGGAAATTCCATTCCCTTCTTTCCGATCATCAGTATGGCTTTCGACGTTAGAAGTCTGTTCTTTCCAATTCACTTGATCCATTATCTTTGAGAAGTGTCGTTGGTGCTATGTCTCTATTCTATAGGTACCACAGCGGCAAATGCTAGAAGGAATTGACTACTCGTATACCTCCGCCTTTATGGCGTCCTTGCAGCACAAGGGGTGCCTTATCTGCACATGATTTTATGTAGACACAGACAACTCTAGACTTGTCCGTTGTGGTTCTTCCTTCTTTCCAGCCACTTCTATTTTGCTGAATTCTCTTCCATCTTATGCATTTCCTGCTGAATTTAATCTCAATTACTTTAAAGCTCACCTAAGAAACTTGCGCTATTTGGGAATTGTAGTTTTTCTTTTTTTTTTTTTTATTCTTTTATTATCTTAACACCCCCTCCTTGAGTATATATATTATAAATTTATATATATATATATATATATATATATATATATATATATATATATATATATATATATATATATATATATATATATATATATATATATATATATATATATATATATATATATATATATATATATAAGCTAATTAGGGTACTCAATAATATTAATAAAAATAAAAATTAAAGTGTCCTCAGCCAGCAAAGAAGTTTAGACCATAGAGTTTACAGAAGATAGAAAATGATTGCACAACATTCAATAATCCATTAACATATCTCTATAGCAATACCAAGTTAAACAAGTTATGGGAAGAGACAGCATTATCACCCAATAAACTAACCAATTCCTTTATGCTGAGTAGTTCTCTGATGCAGACGAATATCTTCTCTACAGGAAAATCTGCTTTGACACTCGTCGCATTGTAAGACCACATTTTTATGAAGTTTTCTGAAAAGGAATTTTGACTGAGAATACTTTCTTATATAAGTCCATCATATTTTTGTTCATATATCTGACTTTATAACAAGTAAAATGAAAATATATACAAAAAAGAAAACACACTAAAATGTAATTAAAACAATAATCACTGCTTTCACTATTTTGCGGTTCTAATAAAATAGATAAAAGTGAATATTTTTTTTTCCTAAATAATTCACCAAATTACAAATATCTAGCCTCTTCCAGGTTTTCAAAAGGTGCGTCAGCTAAGATAGTTAGAACTGAAAGATTAACCTGTAAAAGGACAATTCATTTACCAGATGGAACTGAGTGGATGTGGATTAACAGAAATAATTAACTACCAATATAAGATACATGGAGCTATTTGTTCCATTTCTTACAACAAACTACTAGTACAAATTGTCTACTGCAGTCTAGTGTGGTTTTTACAAAGGCCAGCAAGAACAACTCTTCATATTGATAATAATAATAATTATAATAATAATAATTAGAGTACCTGTACAGGTGATGTCACTGCACATAAGATAGAAGCGACACTGGGTTGGAGAGCCAACGATGATGATAACAACAACAACAAAAATAATTAATCTTCCAACAAACCTATACTCACTTTTCAAGCTGAATAAAAACCTTGAAGGATATTTAAAGTTGAAAAGAACACAAAACAATAATCCATTAATAACAACTTACAAATGGAGGCAGTATCTTCCAATTTGGCAAAATCCTTTATTACAAAATTCGCAAAAATATTTGTATTTGCGTTGTGGACCTCTCTTTTTCTTTTTAAAATTGTATTCAAGTAAGGTTTCCAAATCTGTAACTGAACCAGCTTTCTGTGACGCATTCTGAAAATTACAAGATGAAAATAAAGTTTTTTGTTAATATCAAGGTCAACAAACAATACATTTTTTATAATTATTGTTCAAACAATAATTGTTACGTAATTACTTTTAATACAGAATATCAAATACATGTAATTAATATATATTACTAATTTTTTATTTCACTATATATATATATATATATATATATATATATATATATATATATATATATATATATATATATATATATATATATATATATATATATATATATATATATATATATATATATATATATATATATATATATATATATTCCTTACGTCCTGACTTGTTGATATTGAAGAAACTAATGCCTTTGGTGTGTGTGCAATTGTTCGGCATTCCATCTTCATTTGTTTCCTCAGAAGTACTGGCTTTAAAATTAGGAAAAATTTATATTTTAAAATGTAGAAACTTCATTAGTATTCAATAAATTACTTTCTATTGAGTAATATATATAAAAATATTACATATATAAACTAATGTTAGAAGTAACTTACATCTAATATTAATGATCTCATTTGCTAAACAGACCACTGTCTGTGTATTAATTACAATTCATATCAATGAATTAATAATACACTTATACTTAAATAGTTTAATATTATATTCCTTCGTTTAACAAATCGTAGTTATCTGAAAGATATTAGAATGTAAAAAGTACTTAGAACAAATACAAGGATAAAAAAACGCAGCAGTATTCCTGTAGAAGCTCCTTTAAGACATCACAATAACAGCGTGTTAGCAATAAAAATTTATAATTTTGTTTGCACAAAAACATCTGCCACAGATTTTTTTTATTTATGTCTGAAGGATATGAGATGGGCATCAGAGTTATTTAATAATATATTTTGTTTTTTTCCTAGTGTTAATTAAACGTCTATTGAGATTTTTGATCTTGTAATCCATTTGTAATTA
>SEYY01018796.1:17500-25000 GCA_009176605.1 Armadillidium nasatum | reverse complement strand
AAACTTTTAAATAAACATAACAATAAACTCAAACAAATATCTCTGAAATATTTAACAAAAGACCTTTAGAATAATAAAACAGAAGGTACATTGGGCTTATCAAAACTCTTTTATGCTTTAAGAAGCATAAAACAAAAACTATAAGTAATAAAGTAGTAAAATTATATGGAAAATTGATCAATATTGCTATTTGCTAATACATAAATTTCTTCAGCATTATATATATATATATATATATATATATATATATATATATATATATATATATATATATATATATATATATATATATATATATATATATATATATATATATATATATATATATATATATATATATATATATATATATATATATATATATATATATATATATATATATATATATATATATATATATATATATATATATATATATATATATATATATATATATATATATATATATATATATATATATATATATACTAAATTCATTTGTTCTGTTTATTTGTCTTCTAACTATACTAACAATCCTAAATTCTTTGACTATTTAAACTCCAAAATAGAACACATTCTCTCTTCTCTCTTTGAAATCATCATTTTATGTGATTTCAATATTCACCACCACTAATGGCTTTCTTCTAGTTCTCATGATACAGCTGGTGAATGTGCTTTCCATTTCGCTATCCAAAACAACCTTGAGCTGTTGGTGCAGCTCCCTACTTGTATCCCTAATCGTTTTGGAGATGAACTGTTAAACATTTTCCTCCTCTGGGTTCCTCCAATCACCTTCTTATCTTTATATCCTCTTCTATCTCTTCAAGTTTTCTACAGGAAAGAATCCCTTCTATTGAAAGGAAACATTTTTGGCATTTCAATTCCACAAGCTGGTCAGACTTACGATCATACTTATTTGAATTTCTGTAGAATGATTATTGCTTCCATGGGAGGGGTTCTTTGGAGTGCAGAGCATGCATTACCGAGGTGATTCTCTCTGGCATGGAGGCGTACATTCCATTTTATTTCCTTTCTACTAAACCTAACAACCTTGGTTTAACTCTGCTTGTTCTTGTGCTATCTGTCGCAGGGATGTTGCCTTCAGGAACTGCCATCGTCTTCAAACTCCAGAAACTCATGCAACTTATATTTCATCCTGGAATTGTGCAAAATCTATCTTTCGTAATACTAAAAACTCTTTTCTCCTAGAAAATGCAATAATCTTTCTGGTTCCTCTTCTTCATGTTCTTTTTGGCATTTTGCAAAAAATGTCAACTCTAACTTTGCTTCTTCCTCTTTCCCTCCTTTAGCATCTTTCAATGGCATGACTGCTGTTTTACCTTCTTCTAAAGTTGAACTCTTCTATCAAATTTTTTGCCTCTAATTCAACCTTAGACGATTCCAGAGCTATTCCTCCACCTTTAACCCCCTCCAACTCATTTTTGCCTAAAATCAGAATTTCTTCTAAAGATGTCATTTCTGCTCTCTCTGAGTTTAATACTAAAGAGGCGTATGGTCCTGATGGTACTCAAAACTTGTGCTTCCAATCTTGCACCCTGCCTTGGTAAACTATTTTGTCTGTCTTTCTACTTTAACCTTCTCTTTTTGCTGGAAACATGTGCTCATTCAGCCTGTGCTGAAAAAGAGGGATCCTCTCAACACTCCAATTACCATCCCATTTCTTTGACCTCTGTTCTCTTAAGTTTTCAAATCTATCCTTATCTGAAAGATTTGGAAATATCTCAATTCCTTTAATCTTATCTCTGATCGCCAGTATGACTTTTGTAAGAAACGCTCTACTGGTGATCTTCTTTCCCTTCTCTCTGACTCTTGGTCCTCGCTCTTTGGCATTTCAGTGAATTCTTTGCTGTCGCACGAGACATATCAAAAGTTTTCGATTGAGCCTGGCACAAAGCTTTGATTTTTAAACTTCCCTCTTTCAGTATTTATTCTTCTCTCTAATTTCCTTTCCAGTTGTTCTATAGCAGCTGTTGTAGATGGCTACCATTCTTCCTTTAAATATTTTAATAGTGTGTTCCTCAGGGTTCTGCCCTATCCCAACATTTTTTCTGCTTTTCATTAATGACTCATCTATTACCTTATCTCCAATCCACTTCTATGCTGATGACCCCTTTCAGTTTGAAAGACATCCCACTCAATGGCAGTTGTTAGACTCTAGAAGGACAGCCCTGGAGCAACTAAGTCCTAATCTTTCAAATATTTCAAATTGGGGCAGAGAAAACATGGTAGTTTTCAATGCCTCAAAGACTAAGTTCCTCCATCTTTCCACTTGACACAATCTTCCACAGAACTAAGATGTATTCTTCAAAAGCACATAACTCAAACTTTCATCTGTTCTTAATATATTCTTTTTTCTCTTGATCTTTCTTGGAAGATCACATTCTCTTTCTAAACAAGCTTCTAAGAGGTTGAGTGTTCTGAGGCGCTTTCAGAATTACTTCACACCACTCCAGTTGCTTGTTCTCTATAGGGATGTTGTTTGCCCCTGTATGGAGTATGCTTCACACATCTGGGGTGGTTCCACTCATACTTTTCTCCTTGAGAAGGTTGAGTCTAGGGCTTTTTGTCTCATCAACTCACCTTCTTTTACTCACTCTAACCCCTTTCTGTCTGCTGAATTGTTGCATCACTCTCTCTTTACTATCAGTATTACAAAAGACACTGTTCTTCTGAACTATCTCATTGCATACCTCCTCCATTGAGAAGAGCTTGTGCAACACACCTTTTTGCACAGTCTTATCTTTTCTCTGTCCAAAGAGACCCCAGTCTTAAATGCTATGATTAATCTTACATATACACTACTGGTAAAGTCTGGAACACTCTATCTATTTTCCCAACTTCCTTTGACTTGCATACTTTCAAACGCCGTGTATCTGGACATGTCAGCCTCCATCGACCAAGATAGGTTTCTTTCCCGGTGGAATTTGGTTTCTAAATCATCATCATCAATTTTCTGGCAATTATTTTTATGATTAATTTACATATATTGACTTATAAACATCTCTGCTTCATCCCCTTTTATTGAGAGTGAAAGATTGCTTAGTTGCGGGGCCCAAATATACTCCCAAGATGAAATCGAATTAACCCAGAAATTGGAGAAAAGATTGTTTCTGCACTTCACAATTTAAAAACTAAATTTAAAGTACTAGGATTTTGCATGTCTGTCCATGTTCTCATTTATTAAAATTTTTCAAATCAATGTTCTGAAGACACTAAAGGGTGTCTCACTTGCTCTTGGCTCCAGATAAGCGCTTATAGATATCGAAGTATTAGTCATAAGTTAACAAAATTTTATGTTTGAGAATCATGCTGACATCACAAGTTTTGGAAATTGGGAGTAAAGTTCTAGAAAAAAAATATTGAAATGCTGAAGAGCATTTAGTCAACAAGTGGTATATTGTAAGACTTCAACATGGTTTTAGAAAAGGTAAATCATTGTCAGACAAATCTTTTGGAATTCATGAAGCATATTATTGCACTGACAAAGGGAAGGCATTTAATATTGTATATATATCTGGGGTTTTAGCAAAGTTTCTGACACAACAGTACCATATAACTGATTCACAAGTTTTATTTGTGTGGTTTAGAAGGGGTTATACATATAGATACAGTAGCTGAGGTACAGGAGACAGTGTGTTGTATTAAATGGCAATAAATAATCATGGCAGTTGGTGAAGAATGAGGTTCCTCAAGGTTCTGTTCAAGGGTCTTTTCAATTACAAATCTATATTAATGATTTGGATAAGAGAATGAAATATTTTGTTCTAAGTTTGCTGATGATGTGAAGCTGGCCTAACCTGTTAAAATTATTGAGGGATGTATGAGAGTTCAATGTGATTTAAATAAATTCCTTGTTGGGCTGAAAATTTTAATAATTAGATTTTAATGAAAGCGCAAGTTTTTTTAGTGGGTTATTCTAATAAGAATTCCAATTACAAAATGTATGAGGAAGTCTTGAGTGAGTAGATAAAGAAAAAGATTTAGGTGTGATTATAAGTAGTCATTTGAAAGTATCAATAGTATTTAGAAAAAAAAGAATAGAGCTAACAATGTTAGGAATAATAAACTTCAATGTTAATTATAAAAGTTAAGGTGATCAGTAAGAACAATAATGGTTATGTTAGACCACTGATTAAGTACTGTGCACAAGTTTAGGCTCCTTACATAAGGGAAAATGTTGATATGATGGAGGAAGTGCAGCACAGAGCAAAATTAATTATTTTTAATTTTAGAACTGGAGTTATGAAGGTAGGCTAAAGGTAATGGAAATGCTTTCTGAATAAAGATTTCTTCGAAAGAATATGATTCAGGTTTTCAAAATGTTTTCATAAAATGATGATGTAGATGTAAGATCTTTTCATTTGATTCCAGTAGGCTCACCAGGTATTGTAATAAAAAAAAAAAAAAAGACATGCAATCAATTTGTGAAAAAGTATTTTTCACCAACAGTTATTAGTATTTGAATGACTTACCAAAAGATATTACTGATAGTAACTCTCTTTAAGCATTTTAGAAAAGCTAGATCAATATGATGATCAAGACTGACCCAAGTTTTGAAAGTCACCTATTTTGGTAAGTATTTTAGATAATTCTTTGGGGTATTAATGATTTTGTTCTGCATATTAAATTTATTAACATTTATTTATAAAATGGCTTACTAAGTTGCAAGTTGTATTTACAATGAATAATTCTTAGGTTGGGTTGATTCACATAAAGAAAATACAAATATGAGATAAGCCATTTATTTTGAATAACAATTTTGCTTCTTTTGTTTGGAACAGTCTTAATAAACCCTTGTGACTTCTATCTCCATTTTTTTATAACATTCTTTTCAAGACTTCCAATCAATTGTAGAAAGGTTACCAAACTTGCCATTCATTTTGAACGGCATATTTTTTGTTTAAATATTTATCATGACAATAACTAATCCAACCCTATATTATATTCTGGTGATTATTATTTGAAATTATAAACAAATACATTAACTTAGCCAACATGCAAAATTGAATAACAGATTTACCATAAGGATTATTAAAAGTATTCACCATAAAGTGCAAAGAATTCTAAATGAATACAGATATTAGACCAGATATAGGTAATTAACAAACTATGATGTGCATTCAAACATGGCTATAAAAGCTAAATTAATTTTATTGCTAAAGTGAGTTGTTTTATTTCTACTCTGTTGAAACTATAAAGGCAAAATATATTGAAATGCATTAAATATCTAATGAACTTAGACCACTTTTGTATAATAAACACAAAAATATAAAAAAAAATTATAAAAGACATATTAATACTGATTTCCTAGATAGTATTATTTCAAAGACATACCCTCTGATTATCCTTTTTTTTCAATAATGTATTATAAGGCTGCCATATTTTTATTTTTAGGTAATGGTTAAGCAGATTTCTGGTCTTTCGATATATTGAAGAATCCTCAGGCGAGTGCAGATGAAGGCCTTGAAGAGAGGAAGATTGAATGCACAGGAAAAACAGATAATGGCAGAAAGTTCCACAGAAGAGAAGTGGCTGGAAAGGTATCACAGTGGACAAACCTGGGGTTTGCCATATTCACACAAAATTCATGTGAAAACATAGGACCAATTGTGCTGCTAGGGCAAAACAATGGTGGTAACATTGCAGAGACAGAGGGGTCAAGTGCAGCAGACTTTATTAATCTTTTTGCCTTAGACTCAACCCTATCCAGAATAAAGATGGAACTGAAGCCCCCCAAAATGTGAGAACATAATTTGATAACATACATAATTTGATCTGGCATGAACCTCTCTATTTTTCACTATATTGAAAATATGAAGTCAAAATCAAATTACCATATATATATAATATATATATATATATATATATATATATATATATATATATATATATATAATATATATATATTTATATATATATATATATATATGAACAAAGAATCTGATGAGCCACCCAAAATTTCTGTCTCTCTCCACATGAAATTCAAACGTTTTAAACAATTATGTTGAAAGTAGTTTATATGCAATTTCAGGTTCAATGAGTTCATCATGTACCAACCCCAGAAAAATGTGCTAGCTTTTCTTTTTATTCTTTTAGAGAGCGAACTTTACTAAAGAAGGATATGTGACATCTCACCAAATTCAGCCTTTCAGCACAATATAATTAAATCTTTACTATGCTTTCAAGGTCATTCAGACTATCACGAGTTCAATGCATGCCAACTACTCGCCAGGACAATAATGAATAATCTTTATAAATTTTACATGCACATCACCTACATGGGCGACAAAATAATAATAATAATAATAATAAAAAACCTGAGCAAAATTTTAATTTCTAAACGTGATTTTCATTAGAAATAGCTCGAGTCACTCAGCAAATTATTTCGGCCAGCCCTCCTCAAAAAATAGGATTTGACCGATTTGTAAATTTATTACCGTGTAATGAATAATGACAAGAATGATCAAAGTAGTTATAAGACTGGAAACAGAGAGCTAGATTAATTAAGTAAGGAATAGTATAAATTTAAAAATAAGAATATGATTACATGTTTTAACATCTTAATGACCAAGAATATATATATAAAAAATTTATTTATATACTTTCACTATTTTATCTAGTGTATATACTTTATCTATTTTAAGTTTTCTTTTATATTGGAGAAATTATATTAAATTCTCCTTCATAAGGTTTTATAAAATTGTTTTATTTTTTGTTTTTCATCGATGCGGCCCTTAACAGTTTGGTACCTAAGCAAGTTGCCGGTATTTAAATAATCGTCAACGCGTTAAACGTTTTAACTAAATATAGTTTTTTTTTTGTTTTGTTACAAGTCTTAAAAGTTCTGAATTACATATTATTCTTTTTTGCCTCTTACTTACTATTCTTTCAATTGACTCTTCTACTCAAATATATCTCTAATAAATTATAATTGTTAAAATATAATTCAGAACTCGTCAAAGTGAACAATTTCTTTGGAAAACCGTATATGGTAAGTTACTATTTTCATTTAAACTAATTCCCTTTTCTTTCAGATCAAACGGTAATGACAAGCATTATTCAGCTGTAAGTCGTTATGTATAACATTTAATCCAATTAAAATGATAAAAATTAAACATGCTCAGAAAAGGATTTAATCAAATTTACAGTGCTTATTTTGCATCATTGACTACTAAGGAAAGATGATTAATAGGCTAAAGATAGTGGCGAGTCACTGGCGACGATAAGGTCCCCGTGGACACAGCGATGTGGGAGTATAAAATGAAATCCTTAGAGATAAAACAAAGCAGTTATTATATATATATATATATATATATATATATATATATATATATATATATATATATATATATATATATATATATATATATATATATATATATATATATATATATATATATATATATATATATTATATATATATATACTCGTATATATGAGAAAGCCCCGACAACCTTAGCACTGCTACTGGTTAAAAATAAATATTTTTTGGTGTGCATG
>SEYY01018796.1:7500-12500 GCA_009176605.1 Armadillidium nasatum | reverse complement strand
CCTATCTTTTATCTTTCTCTCTCTTTCGGTACCTTTATTTTTTTCTCTCTCTCTCTCTCTCTCTCTCTCTCTTCTCTCTCTCTCTCTCTCTCTCTTTCTCTCTACTTATTTATTTCTTTTCTCTTTCTCTCTCTTTCGGTACTTTTTCTTCAATTTTTCTCCATTTCTATCTTTCTCAAACTTATCTCTAAATTTATATCTCTCTTTCTACTTTTCTTTTTCTTCTCTCTCTTCCTCTCTGCTATCTCCCTATCTTTTCTTTCATCTCTCTCAAAAACTATTAACCCAAAACTATACCACTCTTTCTGCTATCCATCTTTCCTCTCTCTCTCTCTCTCTCTCTCTCTCTCTCTCTCTCTCTCTCTCTCTCTCTCTCTCTCTCTCTCTCTCTCTGAGTCTCTCTCTCTCAGTGTCTCACTGGTTGTCTTTGATATTTCTCGAACTCATCTCTAATTTACATCGCTCTTTTTACTTTTAACCCTACCTTTTCTCTCCCTCTTCCTCTCTGTCTCCCTCTCTGTCTTCCTCTCTGTCTTCCTCTCTTCTATTTGTATCTTCTTTTCTTTCATGTCTCATTAACTATTTTCTCTAAACTGTACCATTTTCTACTTTCCTCTCTCTCTCTCTCTCTGACTGCGATATCTGTGATCATATAAATAATATATGAGAATGTGTTCATCCGTTTACGTAATGTTGTGTGTCTAGAATTTTATTACCTGACCCTTTTTTAATTGTCATTTTAGTTATAGATTGTCAAGAGGGTTTAAACCATAAATAAAAAATTCAGATTTCAAATTAGAAACACACCGAACAGATAACATTATTGCGAACATATATTCAGCACTCCCTTTAAGCTGAAAATTGAGGATACAGACGATGGAAAGCAGAGTAGGTTTTGTAATTGGGGCATCCAAACACTCGAGTGTCTCTTATGAACAAATTATCTGGTTTAGAATGAAAAGAGAAGATTTTCCACATAGTGGGAATTAGAATAGTGTCTGCGAATGTTGCTGAAATTAATAAAGAAAGAGAATATTATACAAAAGGAATCTAAATTAGTCATAGCGTCACCAAACCCATCATCAGCGGCAGCCTTCTCCTAGGGGATGATAAGTGGAGCTGTGGATGCAGGCCTTTTGTTGGAAGTCGTTTTTCTAGGCTTCTCAGAGGTTACACATGACAAATTTGCGTGATAAAAGATTACTTACATGATAAGCCTATAGACATTCCTGTGTTGGAAGGCGTAGAATGAGCGAGAAATGGATGAATCATTAAGCCACAGAATGCAACTGAATGTTTCATATACTATAACATTCCATATACACTATGCATTTGTACTTTGATAATTTCGAACTGCTCTATGTCCTCCACTTATCAAATATTAGAGTCAGAAATTGATACAGACGAAGACTTAAGTAGGGAGAAAGAGGAGAACCAGACTCCATTAGACAAAAAATGAGAGATAAAGAGAATTAGAGAGATAAAAAGAAAAGCTAATAAACAAGAGAGAAAAGAAAATGAGAAAGAGATAAAGAGAGTCAGAAAGAGAACCAATAAACTAACATTGAAAAGTTAATTAAGATAGAGAAAAACCTACTTACTTTTCACTTTGACAAAGTGAAAGAGAGGGGATGAGAGAGAGAGAAAAAAAAGGAATAAAAAAATAGAATGAAACAAAGAAAGAGGAAAAGTGAAAAACAGAAAAACAAACAAACAATGTCAAATAGAGAGAGAGAGAGAGAGAGAGAGAGAGAGAGAGAGAGAGAGAGAGAGAGAGAGAAAGAGAGACAGACAGACAGACAGAGATAGAGAGATAGAGAGAGAGAGAGAAAGAGAGACAGACAGACAGACGGACAGACAGAGATAGAGACAGAGAGAGATAGACAGAGAGAGAGAGAGAGAGAGAGAGAGAGAGAGAGAGAGAGAGAGAGAGAGAGAGAGAGAGAAATAATAGCAAAAGATGTGGGAGAGAGAGAAAAAAAAAAAGAAGAAAGAGAGAGTAAAAAAAACAAAAGAAGAAAAAGAAGAGAGAGAAGAGAGAGAGAGAGAGAGAGAGAGAGAGAGAGAGAGAGAGAGAGAGAGAGAGAGAGAGAGAGAGAGAGAGAGAGAGAGTCAAATGAATGAGTTTACTAATTAAGAGAAAAGTCGTGGCTAATGAGTTCTAAAAGAATTCATTAAAGTATTACCGAGTCCAAGAATGAAAAGCATTTGTAATGATTTCCTATTAAAGTGTTAATTTTATTTAGCGAATCGGGAATGAAAGGCGAAAATGAGCCTGTTAACTATCACATAAACACACAAACACATACACAAAAATGGATGCATGAATACTTACGCTTGTATAAACTATATATATATATATATATATATATATATATATATATATATATATATATATATATATATATATATATATATATATATATATATATATATATATATATATATATATATATATATATATATATATATATATATTAGTGATGGATCGGATGTCATATTTTCCAATTTGCGGATGCGGATGCGGATGCGGATGTTGAATTTTGGAGAAGTGCGGATGCGGATGCGGATGCGGATGTTGAATTTTCGAAAGTGCGGATGCGGATGCGGATGCGGATGAATTTTTGAAAATGCGGATGCGGATGCGATCGTGCAGATTTGGATGCTGAATTTTTGAAAGTGACGGTGCGAGTGCGGATGCTGATGCGGATATTGATTTTTGAGGATGCGGATGCGGATGCGGATGCGGATGATATATATATATATATATATATATATATATATATATATATATATATATATATATATATATATATATATATATATATATATATATATATATATATATATATATATATATATATATATATATATATATATATATATATATATATATATATATATATTTCACTATCACCTTTCCCACTTTCGTGAGGTGGTGCCCGCCACAATTCCCTTACAAACATAACTATTCTTACCTTTCAACGCTTTCACCACCTCCCTCCATCTCTGTCTCCACAAATCTTCTACCCTCGTCTAAACTCAAATTCCTTCCATCAAAATCACTCTCACTCCATCCATCCATCTCCACTTCGGCCTTCCCCTCCCCCTACCCTTCCCCTATCTACATCGGATCTACGTACCTTGCCAACCATTCTGTTCTCTTTCATTCTTCACATATGTCCAAACCATTTTAGCACATCCTCCTCCTCTCTATCAATTACACCCTTCTTCCATTTACACATCTCCCTTATTCTTTCATTTCTAATCCTATCAATCCTTCTCAATTTATATATCGCTCTCAAATCTTTCATCTCAAAGACATTGAAACTTTTTCTCGACCGAGCACTTATCGTCTATGTTTCACACACATACAATACAGAAGGTGAACACATACATTCAAACATTCTTATCTTTATTTCTTTCGAAATTTTTCCTTTCTTCCATACTTTTCTTAGGCCCCCCAATACTTTCATTCCTTCTACCACTCTGTTCTTTATTCCTTTTTCCGTCCCACCCTTACCTTCCACCCAACATTACTAGATATTTGAATTCATTCACCTCCTCAAGTTTCCATTCTCACACTTCTACAAACCAATTCCTCCCTCCACATTTCCTCATCCCCACCTCCAATCCTCATAACTTTATTCTTCGCTGGATTGAATTTCAATCTCGTGTTTGCACATTTCCCTTCAAACTCTCTCACAAGTATTCTCATCTTTTCTCCAGATTCTGCCACCAACACATGCCGCATCATCTGCAAAAAGTAAAACATTCACTTCACATTCACCCTCCATATTTCTCAACGTAATACTCTTCCCTTCTCTCTCCATTTTTCTAAGTAAACCATTCATCAATAGATTAAATAACATGGAGATATTACAAACCCCTGTCTCAATCCCACTCCTATGCTAAACCAATCCGATAGTTCTCTCTTCACCCTCACTCTTGATCTACAATTCGCATATATATATATATATATATATATATATATATATATATATATATATATATATATATATATATATATATATATATATATATATATATATATATATATATATATATATATATATATATATATATATATATATATATATATATATATATATATATATATATATATATATATATATATATATATATATATTAGTGATGGATCGGATGTCATATTTTCTAATTTGCGGATGCGGATGCGGATGCGGATGTCGAATTTTGGAGAAGTGCGGATGCGGATGCGGATGCGGATGTTGAATTTTTGAAAGTGCGGATGCGGATGCGGATGCGGATGTTGAATTTTCGAAAATGCGGATGCGGATGCGGATGCGGATGTTGATTTTTGTGCGGATGTTCCGCATCCGCGCGCATGCGGATGCGGATGCGGATGCCATCACTAATATATATATATATATTATATATATATATATATATATATATATATATATATATATATATATATATATATATATATATATATATATATATATATATATATATATATATATATATATATATATATATATATATATATATATATATATATATATATATATATATATATATATATATATATATATATATATATATATATATATATATATATATATATATATATATATATATATATATATATATATATATATATATATATATATATATATATATATATATATATATATATATATATATATATATATATATATATATATATATATATATATATATATATATATATATATATATATATATATATAATAATTGTCTCCTCTGGTGGGCAAAGGCCAGAGGACTACTAATTTCCACAAGAGTTGGGGTAATACCGGAACCTGCCGACATGTCCTGATACACGGCACTTGAAAGTATGAAAGCCAAAGGAAGTTGAGAAAACAGATAAAGGGAGTGTGTTCCAGACTTTACCAGTCGAGTACATGTAAGATTGAGCATATTAGTTAAGTCTGGGGACGGAGAGTTGGACAGAGTAAAGATGTGACTATGTACAA
>SEYY01018796.1:0-2500 GCA_009176605.1 Armadillidium nasatum | reverse complement strand
CTCCCACCTCCTCTTGGCTACTCTCCCCTCCTCCATCCTCTCCAAGTGTCCCCACCATCTCAATCTGGCTGCGTCCATTTTATTCAGCATAGCTTTCACACCGACCTCTTCTCTTATTCTTTCGTTTCTCAATCTGTCTCTCCTTGTCTTCCCTATTATCGTTTTTAGTACATACATCTCCGCCGACCGTATCCTACTCTCTCTTCCCGTCATACTCCATGTCTCCGCTCCATACAGTAAAGCTGAGGATGCTACTGCAATGCAATAATCCACGGTAGCTTTGATGGCAAGGACTGCAACGAAGGGCACTGTATATAAGACAACTGCTGATTGTAGTTGATATATACGATGAGGAATATCACACAATGTCACTGGCAGGTGATTAAATTAGATCAAATGTGGAAGATGCACTGTAAACAAAACCGTTGTAGCCTATCTTCGAAAAGCCTCAACAAACGATAGTCTTTCTACTTCAAGCGTTCAAGAAAAACCATAGTATAGAAACTACAGTAGATTACGGAGAAAGCTCTACGGCTACAATATCAGGGTGTATCATTAATATTGCGAAAAAATCCAGTATGAGATTCCTTGCAGAAATATAAGATAATATGTGAAGATAAACATTTCACCGAAAACACCTCGTTTCCAAGATACAAGGTGATGGAACCTATTGAGAAATGAAGTTACAATAAACAGGAAAGTAAATTTGCAGACGTAATTAACAATTTCATTCAATTAATTTAATATAAGAATACATACATTACTACACAGAGGAAAATATACAACAGAAATAGGACAAAGCAATGGTGCACGAAGGTTATAACAAATGTTGAAAATGAGCAACCCCAGTGGCAATACAAGCCTCTATTCTGCGACGCATTGATTGGCGGACACGTTCAAATATACCGTGTGTGTGCTGAATTGTGTCACAACATTCGATTATGCGAGCCCTTAATTCTTCGGAACTTTCAAATGTTGTTCCATAAACCAAATGTTTCAGGTGCCCCCACAAGAAGAAATCCAATGCATTTAGGTCTGGAGACCGTGGAGGCCAAGGTTCTGTACCTCCCCTACCTATCCAACGGCGTGGATATACAGTGTTCAAATAGTTACGGGCAACTGAACAAAAATGAGCCGGAGCGCCGTCATGCATGAAATACATTTTCGATCTTAATTGCAATGGGACGTCTTCCAGGAGTGTAGGCAGGTCATGTTCAAGAAAGTGGCGATACACATCTCCAGTAAGCCTCGCTGGTAAAAAGAATGGACCTATCAAATGGTCGCCAACAATTCCGACCCAAACATTCAATGAAAACTGGTGTTGATGGCGGCTTTCAACTATTGCATGTGGGTTCTCATCCGCCCATATGTGATTGTTGTGGAAGTTCGATATGGCGTCTCTGGAAAAATTTTCCTTATCGGTGAAGAATACTTCTGCTAAGTGGTGAGGGTTGTGTGCAATTTTCTGTTGCATCCATCGACACAAAGCTACTCTAGCAGGAAAATCAGTTGGTAAAAGTGCCTGCACACGTTGGATGTGAAAAGGGTACAGAAGTTGATTTTTCAATACCCTGAAAACTTTCGAATGACTTACATGCAGTGTTGCAGCAATCTTTCTGGTACTTCTTGTAGGACTGTCCTCAAGTTCATAGAGAACCTGTTCTTAGACATCTGGAGTTGATACTGTGCGAGGGCGCCCGTTTCTATTGGTAAGTTTTTTAAAACTTCCTGTTTCTCCAAGACGTTGATGGAGACGTGCAAACATAGTATGATGCGGTATGACACGATTAGGGTACATTTCTTCATAGAGACGCATGGCTGCTAATGAATTACCGTTCGCACGACCGTAAACAAAATGCATATCGCACATTTCACTATTTGTGTAATTCATTTTAAAAAGTATGAGAACCACTTGATCACAGCACTTGACGCGACAAGGACTAGTTTATGTATAAATGAAGCGAGATACGCAACTAGTAAATAACAGGTAGGTTACCCTTCACACGGAATACTATTTTTGCTTATTATTGAAGGTTGTGATGTGGCACGGGACGGACAATGGAATATATCGGATATGTCCAACATGCGTTTCCTCACCTTGTCTCTTGGAAACGGGAAGTTTTAGGTTAAAGGTTTATTGACAAAAAGTATCTTACATTTCTGCAAGGAATATCTTACTGGATTTTTTTCGCAATATTAATGATACATCCTGATATATATATATATATATATATATATATATATATATATATATATATATATATATATATAATATATATATATATATATATATATATATATATATATATAATATATATATATATATATATATATATATATATATATATATATATATATATATATATATATATATATATATATACAATATATATATATATATATATATATATATATATAATATATATATATATATATATATATATATATATATAGTATATAATATATATATATATATATATATATATATATATATTATATA
>SEYY01018795.1:42500-82229 GCA_009176605.1 Armadillidium nasatum | reverse complement strand
GCTTCAATTTGAAATGCGAGATAGATCAGGGGTCAGTTGCCCCAAGGCTACCTCCATTGCCAATATTAACTGCTGTTAGGATGGGTGCTTTTCAAATTAAAAAGAGTAATAAAAGGTGGAGTCAACATCATAGAAGTGGATATGAAATGAAATAGGTGAGAGAAGGTTATTAATGAAAAGCAGGAAAAAGTGTTTGGGATAGGAAAGTTTGGAAATCAAAGCTTTGCGACAAACTCAATCGAAAACTTTCGATATGTCCAGCGCGACAGCAATAGATTTACCTAAATGACGAAGAGCGAAAGATCAAGAGTCAGAGAGAAAGGAAAGATCAATCACCAGTATAGTGTTTCTTAAGAAAGCCATACTGGCGACCAGAGATAAGATTAGGAGAATTGAGATGTTTCCAAATCTTCCTGTTAAGGATAGATTCGAAATCTTTAGAGAGATCGGGAGTTAAAGAAATGAGACGGTAGTTAGAGGGTTGAGAAGGGTCCCTCTTTTTCGGCACAGACTGAATGAGCGCACGTTTCCAGTAAGAAGGGAAGGTTGAAGTAGAAAGACATAGACGAAAAAGTTTACCAAGGAATGGTGCAAGCTCTGAAGCACAAGTTTTGAGAACCACAGGAAGGATACCATCAGGACCGTATACCTTCCTAGTGTTAAGCTTTGAAGGAGCAGAAAAGACGTCTTTAGAATATATTTATATATATATATATATATATATATATATATATATATATATATATATATATATATATATATATATATATATATATATATATATATATATATATATATATATATATATATATATATATATATATATTGATGGATCGCATGTAATATTTTCTCATTTGCGAATGCGGATGCGGATGTTGAATTATTGTCAAGTGCGGATGCGGATGCGGATGTTGAATTTTCGAAAGTGCGGATGCGAATGCCATCACTATATATATATATATATATATATATATATATATATATATATATATATATATATATATATATATATATATATATATATATTAGTGATGGCATCCGCATCCGCATCCGAGGATGCGGAGCATCCGCACAAAAATCAACATCCGCATCCGCATTTTCGAAAATTCAACATCCGCATCCGCATCCGCACTTTCGGAAATTCAACATCCGCATCCGCACTTTCAAAAATTCAACATCCGTATCCGCATCCGCACTTCTCCAAAATTCGACATCCGCATCCGCATCCGCAAATTAGAAAATATGACATCCGATCCATCACTAATATATATATATATATATATATATATATATATATATATATATATATATATATATATATATATATATATATATATATATATATATATATATATATATATATATATATATATATATGCGAATTGTAGATCAAGAGTGAGGGTGAAGAGAGAACTATCGGATTGGTTTAGCATAGGAGTGGGATTGAGACAGGGGTTTGTAATATCTCCATGTTATTTAATCTATTGATGAATGGTTTACTTAGAAAAATGGAGAGAGAAGGGAAGAGTATTACGTTGAGAAATATGGAGGGTGAATGTGAAGTGAATGTTTTACTTTTTGCAGATGATGCGGCATGTGTTGGTGGCAGAATCTGGAGAAAAGATGAGAATACTTGTGAGAGAGTTTGAAAGGAAATGTGCAAACAAGAGATTGAAATTCAATCCAGCGAAGAATAAAGTTATGAGGATTGGAGGTGGGGATGAGGAAATATGGAGGGAGGAATTGGTTTGTAGAAGTGTGAGAATGGAAACTTGAGGAGGTGAATGAATTCAAATATCTAGTAATGTTGGGTGGAAGGTAAGGGTGGGACGGAAAAAGAAATAAAGAACAGAGTGGTAGAAGGAATGAAATTATTGGGGGGCCTGAGAAAAGAATGGAAGAAAGGAAATATTTCGAAAGAAATAAAGATAAGAATGTTTGAATGTATGTGTTCACCTTCTGTATTGTATGTGTGTGAAACATAGACGATAAGTGCTCGGTCGAGAAAAAGTTTCAATGTCTTTGAGATGAAAGATTTGAGAGCGATATATATAAATTGAGAAGGATTGATAGGATTAGAAATGAAAGAATAAGGGAGATGTGTAAATAGAAGAAGGGTGTAATTGATAGAGAGGAGGAGGATGTGCTAAAATGGTTTGGACATATGTGAAGAATGAAAGAGAACAAAATGGTTGGCAAGGTACGTAGATCCGATGTAGATAGGGGAAGGGTAGGGGGAGGGGAAGGCCGAAGTGGAGATGGATGGATGGAGTGAGAGTGATTTTGATGGAAGGAATTTGAGTTTAGACGAGGGTAGAAGATTTGTGGAGACAGAGATGGAGGGAGGTGGTGAAAGCGTTGAAAGGTAAGAATAGTTATGTTTGTAAGGGAATTGTGGCGGGCACCACCTCACGAAAGTGGGAAAGGTGATAGTGAAATATATATATATATATATATATATATATATATATATATATATATATATATATATATATATATATATATATATATATATATATATATATATATATATATATATATATATAATTAACATCCGCATCCGCCTCCGCATCCTCATCAAAATTAACATCCGCATCCGCATCCGCATCCTCATCAAAATTAACATCCGCATCCGCATCCGAACTTTTCGAAAATTCAACATCCGCATCCGCACTTTCGAAAATTCAACATCCGCATCCGCACTTTCGAAAATTCAACATCCGCATCCGCATCCGCATACGCACTTCTCCAAAATTCAACATCCGCATCCGCATCCGCAAATTGGAAAATATGACATCCGATCCATCACTAATATATATATATATATATATATATATATATATATATATATATATATATATATATATATATATATATATATATATATATATATATATATATATATATATATATATATATATATATATATATGGTAAAGGTGGAGATTGTTTCTGAGTTTCGATTGTTAAAAAATATCGAAAATCGAAAATATCGGAGAAGCCTATCGTAAACAAGAGAGTTGTCAGAGGTACGAGGTACTATTACTAGACATAGACACAATTATTATTACTTACTTTTCTAGCAGAACCTAATTCGACTTATCATAACCTGAACTACCGAAATTGTCGTAAAAAGAGGCCTAACCTACACAAGAATTTCCCGTAAAAGAGACCTAACGTACACAAGAACGTTTGCACGACATAGTAGCCTAGGGCTAATTATAGGCAGGAAAATATCGATTAAATAAAATATCGACAAAAAAATATAGATATAAAAAATATCGAAACTCAGAAACAACAATATATATATATATATATATATATATATATATATATATATATATATATATATATATATATATATATATATATATATATATATATATATATATATATATATATATATTATTTCAGTATTAGAGTTATGAACACTCTCTTTTTATGTATTATTTGTTAATAAACCCTAAGATTAACCAATGCACATCACTAAAATTACACTTTGTTACTACATACCAACGGAACAACAATATATCTTCAACAAGCTTTCGCTTCCTGTTAGAAGCCTCTTTCAGGTTGAAATGATGTGGCTGCTCTGTAGAATGTTTCTCATGTCGTCCAATACTATGGTTGGTTGTTGATTAAGTTTTTGTAGTATGGTGACTGGAGCATCATGGAGTTTTGTAATTGATCTATTTTGTAGTCTCCGGTGTTTTGATTATAGTTTGTGATATTATTTATGCAGAAGGATTCAGCAATTCTTCTTTTATTATAATTATTTATGTTTTTGATGATTCCACTATTGTTAAGGTTTATGAAGTGGTTTTTATTTTGTCTATGTTGAGTGAGAGCGGAGTTTTGATTGTCTATATTTAAATCGTGTTTATGTTGATATTGTCTTCTCTTAAAGTCTGTAGTTTCACCTATGTATTTTAGGTTGCAATTGGAGCAAGGGATGTGATATATGCAGGGGGGGTTTGGATTAGGAGATTTAGGGGGTTTAAGGACCTTTTTTAATATAATGTTGTTTGAAGGTACCAGGGTTATGTTTTGTGGAATGACTTTTTTAATGTTGTGTGTTTATGTGGGGTATAGGTAGAAAGTTTTTTGTGTTGTTTTCGTTAGTTTCTATTGAGTAGAATTTTGTTTTAGCTTTATTGTATGATACATCATTAATAAATAAATTAATAAATCATAAATAGATCAATTACATATATATATATATGGTAAAGGTGGAGATTGTTTCTGAGTTTGATTGTTAAAAAATATCGAAAATCGAAAATATCGGAGAAGCCTATCGTAAACAAGAGAGTTGCCAGTTACTATTACTAGAAATACACACAATTATTATTACTTACTTTTCTAGCAGAACCTAATTCGACTTATCATAACCTGAACTACCGAAATTGCAGTAAAAAGAGGCCTAACCTACACAAGAATTTCCCGTAAAAGAGACCTAACGTACACAAGAACGTTTGCACGACATAGTAGCCTAGGGCTAATTATATGTATAATAATATCGATTAAAATAAAATATCGACATAAAAAAATATCGATATAAAAAATATCGAAACTTAGAAACAATCTCCACCTAAGCCTATATATATATATATATATATATATATATATATATATATATATATATATATATATATATATATATATATATATATATATATATATATATATATATATATATATATATATATCCTCTCCCAGGAAGGGTTTTCACCCTGTCAGTGGAACCAGCATCTTTCCCCATCTGCTTGAAGAAGTTCTCCCAGAGCCCTCCAAAAGATCGAGTTCTTCGGCTCGCCGGTCCCCATGCCGGTCCATGAGTCCTATCCAGACTCTCAGGTAGGGTTTTCACCCTTTCAGTAGGACCAGCATCGTTCTCAAACCAACCTCCAAACACTCTCTCCCAGGGGTCTTCAAAAGATTGCGCTTCTCCGAGCAATGGTTCCCAATGCTGGTTCTGGAGTAGTTACAAGCCGTTGACAGAGAAATCACAAGGCCGGATGGCTAGTCCTGTCGTCCTTGCATTTAGTTCTCTTCATATATATATATATATATATATATATATATATATATATATATATATATATATATATATATATATATATATATATATATATATATATATATATATATATATATATATATATATATATATATATATATATATATATATATATATATATATATATATATATATATATATATAAAGATTCAAAATTGTTCAACGTTGTGGACGGTCACTAGTTTAAAGTTAGTAATATTAATATTAATATTAATAATAATAATAATAATAAAATATCTATAATATAGAAAATAGCAATGTTTGATTTGCACTGTAATAATAATTATAATTAAAATACTTCTATCACAGTTCAGTTTATTGAGTATAAAAAATTTTTTTACGTCCGCCACTTCCAAATTCCCTAATAAAGGCTTATTTTTCTCCCGGTATTATATATTAAAAAATGATCGCGCTTATTTCCATTTTTTTTTTCTCTTTTTACTTTTCATTAAGTTTTAATTTATAATGAAAATATGAATTGTAAACAAACAATCATTATTACATATTTTAAATATAGTCCACACGCAGCGAAAGGGTTAAAACTAATTTTTCATTTTTAACGTGTTAGTTATTTAATTTTAGTAACATCTTACGTCCGCCATTCCACTTTAAATCATTTGGCAGTTTTTTATTATTATTTAGTATCGTACATAAAAGGTGACGTGTCTGAAAAAGTTTCTTATACAAGGTTCTTATAAAACTGATTGCTTATATATATATATATAGGCTTAGGTGGAGATTGTTTCTGAGTTTCGATATTTTTTATATCGATATTTTTTTATGTCAATATTTCTTTTAATCGATATTTTCATACCTATACTTAGGCTACTGCAAACGTTCTTGTGTACGTTAGGTCTCTTTTACGGCAAATTCTTGTGTAGGTTAGGCCTCTTTTTACGGCAATTTCGGTAGTTCAGGTTATGATAGTCGAATTAGGTTTTGCTAGAAAAGTAGTAATAATAATTGTGTCTATGTCTAGTATAGTACCTCGTACCTCTGACAACTCTTTTGTTTACGATAGGCTTCTCCGATATTTTCGATTTTCGATATTTTTTAACAATCGAAACTCAGAAACAATCTCCACCTTTACCATATATATATATATATATATATATATATATATATATATATATATATATATATATATATATATATATATATATATATAGGTAAAGGTGTAGATTGTTTCTGACTTTCGATTGTCCAAAAATATCGATAATCGAAAATATCGGAGAAGCCTAACGTAAACAAGAAAGTTGCCAGAGATACAATTACACTAGACATACACACAACTATTATTACTTACTTTTCTAGCAGAACCTAATTCGACTTATCATAACCTGAACTACCGAAGATGCCGTAATTTAGCCTAAATAATAATTATAATTTTAGTCTACTTATAGTTTATAACAAACTAAATTTAAGGTATCTGAACTGAAAAGAACAAATTATACTTATATCTTGAATCGTTAGGTATAAAGTATCGATTAAAATAAAGTATCGACATAAAAAATATCGATATAAAAAATATCGAAGGTCAGAAACAATCTACACCTAAGCCATATATATTATATATATATATATATATATATATATATATATATATATATATATATATATATATATATATATATATATATATATATATATATAAAAACTATTTTTAGGCTAGACTTCGGTTTGAGCCAGCTACATATTTAAATAACTACTGAACGTATGTAAAAATGAATTATATTAGAATCCTTGTCGAATTTCAGATAGTAAACATTGGGAAATAAAAAAAAATTTTAATAATAATTTTATTGCGTAAGTAAAGTTTACTTTTTATTAACATGAAAGAATCGTACGTCTGGCAGTCATTTTTTTTCTTAAATTTTTTCGAAATTTGAATAACTAAAATTTCGCTAATAGCTTACAAACTTGTAAAAGATGTTAAGTATATATATATATATATATATATATATATATATATATATATATATATATATATATATATATATATATATATATATATATATATATATATATATATGGTGTAATACATCAGTTAGGCCTGTATACAGCGGCCATCTTCGGTCGTTCAGGTTAAATAAAGTCGAATTAGGTTTGTTAGTTCATCGCTTATCGTACACAATCATGTTTTTTTATTTATTTATTTGCAAATATTTTGCACTTTTCCTACCTGAAATTCGACAAGGATTCTAAAAATATAATCTTTTTTTCACGTACGTTCAGTAGTTTTTTAAATATGTAGCTGGCTCAAACCGAATTCTGACCCTATTTTTATAATATATAATAGTTAAATATATTTTTATTATTTATATAATGAATTCTTTAATCATCAGGATATTTTTACGTCCGCCAGTTTGGGCATCCCAACTATAGAAGTTTCTTACTTTGCTGAATGTCGTACTCTCTTGTCTACTGCATCAAAATGTATTTTACCTTTTTATGTTTGGGTTGCGAATTTTTCGTTCAAACTTCCTTTCGAGTTTCGTTTTTACATTATAATTATTACAAAATAAATATATTTGAAGTTTCTTTCATGAAAGGAAAAAATACGGATGTTTTAGAATTTGTGGAGATAAGCCATTTCGAATGCATATATCTTTTTATAAAATTTTACTTTATTAAGAATTGTTAAATTTTAGCAAAAGTGAGCTTAGTGTAAGGTGACCATATTTTTCTGACCAAAATTCGGGACGCTTCTGAACATTACTCCCCCCCCCCTCCAAATACTCTGCCCGTAAAGGTTTTAAAGGATGTTTAAAGGAGGAGGATTTTTAATATAAAGAAATACGACTTGTTTTCGAAAACAAGTTATACGGTTTATTAGTTAAGGACATTCTACAAAAAAAAAAAAAAAAAAAAAAAAAAAAAAAAAATCTATATTTGGCTTCTGCTCCCATGCACCACGCCCTCTGGCTGTATGGCGGTGTGTCACTGCCTTCTTCTGCTGTCTGGCTGAATAAATAATTTTTGCCAAATCTAAAATTCGGGATGAATGCCGTCTTTAAAAAAAATCGCGACTGTCCCGAAAAATTCGGGACAGATGGTCACTTTACCTTAGTGTTAGTTTCTTCCATGTAGGGATGCCAATATTGTAAAAAATATCGATTATTGATCATTTAAAAATATCAAATTGACCGATACCATTGGTTAAAATATATATATATATATATATATATATATATATATATATATATATATATATATATATATATATATATATATATATATATATATATATATATATATATATATATATATATATTTTACTTCCGCTCCCAGGAAGACTAAAAACCTGTCAGCTGCACCAGCCGGCGTCTCCACGCAGTCCTGTCCGCGATGACACCCTCCGCCTTCACCTGCTCCATTGTTGGTAGTTGGTGTCTCCGCAACGAATCCTCCACCGAGTCCCTCCATCTCTTCCTCGGTCTGCCTCTCGGTCTTCTAGCATCCGGTCTCCAATTCCATCTCTTTTTTGCCACTCTAACCTCTTCCATTCTCTCCAGGTGTCCCCACCATCTAAGCCTAGCTGCGTCCATCTTGTTGATCAGCGGTCTTACTCCCACCTCTTCTCTTATAACCGTGTTTCTAATTCTATCCCTTCTCGTCTTGCCCACCATACTTCTTAAAACTTTCATCTCCGCCGCCTGTAACCTGCTCTCCTCTCTCCCCGTAGTGCTCCATGTCTCTGCTCCATATAACAATATAGGAGTCAACACTCTCTCGAAGATAATCCTTTTTGTCTCCATGTCCAGATATTCATTTTTCAAGATTGGCTGTAACATACCGACGGTTCTGCTATATTTATTAATCCTTCCAGCGATCTCCTGTTTATTTCCACCCTCCTTTGTGAATATACCTCCGAGGTATTTGAAAGTCTCCACATTCTTAATCACACTACCTCCTATTTCTACTCAACTCTACATTTCGATCTCTTCCCACCGTCAGAATTTCCGTCTTTTCTGCGTTTATCTGTAAACCTCATTTCTTTCAATCTTCTATCAAAGGCTAAAACTGTCTCTCTCAGCGTCTCTCCGCTCTGACTCCAACACGCTACCAACACGCTATATCGTCCAGCATATGCCATTATGTCCCCATCCAAATCTTGTACATCCTGCACCACTCTACGAATAATTACATCCATGAAAGCCACAAACAAAATGGGGGACAACACGCTTTCCTGTTTAACTCCTGTCTTAACTTCAAACCACTCTTCATTTTTATAACCTGTTCTTACCTTGCATTTGCATGAGTTGTACATACTCTCGACCGCCCTTCTTAATCCACTACTTATACCGTATTCATCTTCTAATACTTGCCACAATTTACCCCTCGGCACCGAGTCGAATGCTTTCCGCAGGTCTATGAAGGCTATGTGTAGAGTTCTGTCATATTCCCACCCTTTCTCCACTGTCATTCTTAGTGCGAACAACAAATCCGTTGTGCTCCTGTTTTTACTGTAACCATATTGTTCTTCACCCAACCTTCTCTCTACTATTTCCCTTAATCTACCCTCCAATACTCTCTCGTAAACTTTAACCATATGGTCCATCAGCACGATTCCTCTGTAATTTCCACACTCTCCAGAATCACCTTTACCTTTATAAAGTGGGATGATAATAGCCTTACCCCAGTCTTCTGGCACTCTCCCCTCTCTGTAACATCTATTGAACAACTTCAAAATTCTTTGATTTAACATATCTCCTCCCTTTTTTATCAATTCAATGGGTACTTCATCTCCACCCGGTGCCTTACCATCCTTCATCCTACTCAAAGCTCTCGTATATATATATATATATATATATATATATATATATATATATATATATATATATATATATATATATATATATATATATATATATATATATACTGACTGCTGTCGGATTCGAACGTGTTAGAATCAGCTAGGAAAGAAGAACTAGAGAAAGGATTGGAAAGTGGTCTAAAGATCTGGTCTTTTGACGAAATGTTCAATTTTTTTTCGTCTGAAGAATGGAGAGATTAAATGCAAGAAGTAAATCTAGATTATTAGAAGTAAATAAAAAATTTTAGGAGTCGAAGAAAATATTTTAAATTTTATTGAATTTAACTTTTGAAATTAAAATAAGTCAAATCAAAATTAATATTTAAACAAATTCAACTGAAGCAACAAAATTTTCGAGCCAGGTCTTTTAAGTAATTTTAAATAAAAATCATCTGTGAAGCAACAAAATTTTTAATTAAGTTCTTTTAAATAACTCGTGGAACAAATGAATTATTGAACATTTTAGATAACTTCTGGTCGATAAAGGATGGGGATTTCGACGCAGTCAGGACAAATGAGGATTAATTATTCGCATGGTTCTAAATAAAGGCTGGGAACCTTTTAACCAGTTTTATTTTCTTTCCAAATACTCTTGCAGGATTTTGAAGTTTCAGCAGCCTACACCACCCTGCATCTTGCGGGATACGATGTAAAGTATAAAAAATCTCTCTCTCTCTCTCTCTCTCTCTCTCTCTCTCTCTCTCTCTCTCTCTCTCTCTCTCTATATATATATATATATATATATATATATATATATATATATATATATATATATATATATATATATATATATATATATATGGCCAGACTGCACATTAGCATCCATCCATAACTCAAAAACTACGAATCCTACGTTAAAAAGGATTATATTTTTGTGACTGTTGTTGAATTTTAGGTAAGAAAAATTGGGAGATAAAAAATAAATTCTTATAATAAATTTTATTACCTAAATAAATTTTACTTCTTTATAAGCCTCACAAGAATTGTACGTCCGGCAATTGGCAACTCATCCAACTCAGAGGAAAATTGTCGACAAGAAAATGATCGATTTCGATTTTATAAAGCTTGCCGTGTTTGATATTTGTGTTTATTATTGTTATATTATTACAAGAAAAGTAGTCTACAATATCATCATCACTCACGGGTCGGGGGGTACGTGGAGCAGAGCCCCCCTTAGACAAATGTTCGGTTTTTTACATGCCCTACTTTTTAATTATCAACTTATCGTACATTTATAAATAAATATTTTTTTTTTTTACATTTTTAAAATATTTTTTTATAGTTTTCTTACTGCAAATTACCCAAGGATTTCAAAACTATAATCCTTTTTAATGTAAGGTTAGTAGTTTTTGAGTTATGGATGGATGCTAATGTACAGTCTGACCATATATATATATATATATATATATATATATATATATATATATATATATATATATATATATATATATATATATATATACTGGTGGGAAAAGCCAACATGCTTACCAAAATTATTACCATTATATATATATATATATATATATATATATATATATATATATATATATATATATATATATATATATATATATATATATATATATATATATATATATATATATATCGCTAGTGGAAAAGCCAATGTCTACCAAAATTATCATTATATATACAGGGTCCATTAGGAAAGTAATGCGCATGATTTTATTGTGACGCGACTATCCATCGCAGCTAGGTACAGTGAGTTAGGAAATGTGATGAGGGATCTGCCCTTCTAATGCAGCTGGTCGTTAGTTTGCTCCGAGCAGTTTGAGTGGAAAGACGTGCCTACCCGTGAAGTGTGTTTTTCGACTTTGTAACACGGCGTGGATGGAGCGTTCGCTTGAACAGCGATGCACAATCAAGTTATGTGTGCGGCTTATAAAGAATGCAATTGAAACATTCCAGATGCTTCAAGAACGACTGCATGTCAATGTCATAGTCCGGCAGATGACACAAGGCGTTCAAGGAGGGCCGGGAGGAGATCGCCGACGAACCCAGTTATGGGCGCCCAACATCGGCCAGAACCTACGAAAACGTGAATCGTTTACGCGAAGTTTTGCGTTCCGACCGTCCAGCAAATCGCTGATACCTTAAACATGTTCACATTTGCGGTACATGGAAAAGTGACCGAGGATCTGCAAATGCGCGAAGCTTGTGCCGAAAGTGTTGAGGGAAGAGCAGAAAGAACTTCGAGTTTTGCGCTGTCAAGAATTGTTGAATTTGATTCAAAATGAGCCGGACTTTCTTAACTCTGTCGTAACCGGAGACGAATCCTGGATGTTCAAGTACGACCCAGAATCGAAAAGGCAGAGCAGCGAGTGGTACACAAAATCATCCCCCGCCCCAAGAAAGCGCGAATGAGCAAGTCTTGCATCAAAACGATGCTCATTGTCTTTTTTGACATCCGAGGAATCGTCCATTTTGATTTTGTACCACAGACAAACAGTCAACTCAGCCTTTTACCTGCAGGTGCTCAAAAGATTGAAACGCCGGGTTGCGCGCGTGAGGGCTGACATTAAAGACACGGTCAAGCTCCATTATAGCAATGTCCCCAGCCACACGGCATTCGTCGTTACCAATTTCCTGGTCCGGAGCAACACCTCGGTGGTCACCCAGCCCCCTTACAGTCCCGACTTGGCTCCGTGCGACTTTTTTTGTTTCTCCGACTGAAGACAGCTGAAAGGAAAGCATTGGGAGTCCGTGGAAAACATCCAAAAACATGTCACAACGTTCCTAAGAGGTATTCCCATCGAGGAGTTTCAGGGTGCCTTCCAGGCATGGCAGACACGTCTCTGCAAGTGTATTGATGCTGGGGAGAGTATTTCGAAGAATTTTAAGCATTTGTACCGGTAGGATCAAGAAATATATTATTCCCAGCAAATGCGCATTGCTTTCATAATGGACCCTTATATATATATATATATATATATATATATATATATATATATATATATATATATATATATATATATATATATATATATATATATATATATATATATATATATATATATATCGCTAGTGGAAAAGCCAATGTCTACCAAATATATATATATATATATATATATATATATATATATATATATATATATATATATATATATATATATATATATATATATATATATATATCATATATACAAATAGAGTTATGTATAAGGGCAACTTCCGCTAAAAAAGTCACTCAAAAGATTTTTAAAAAATTTTTTTAAGGGACGAATCTTTAAAACAGTAATATTTGAGACCAAATTCAAAAGAAAGTCTACATCCGACGCCGTCATTCTGTGTCGAGACTCTGAAAAGTACATTTGAAGAGGCAAATGGATCCCTGTTACGATTTATAGAAGTACCTAAGAATTATTAAACCGTTAATATGTCCAAAACCGTAGCAAATAGCGAGAAGTGACAAGGCAAAAATGGTGGGCCATGATTGGTTTTAACCTTATAAGAGCTTTTTTCCTTCGGAAATGATCTCCAATATATCGTAAAATGTACTTAACGTTTTTTAGGTTTTGAAAAAAAAGCGATCATAAAATCGAAGTTGAATTTTTTTTCTCATGGGAGGTAGTCAATCAAAATAAGTGCTTACTGCCTTACCTCCATGGAAATGAAATGAAAAAAAAAAAAAAAAAAAAAGTAATAGCAAAAATTGAAAAATTCAATTCCTACGGAAGTCGACCCTCATATGGTACTTAAACGCCTGAAAAAATAAGTTCATAAAGATAATTTCGGTCTTGGTTGACTATGGGTCGATTCTCTCGAGTTTTAATAGGTGAAAGCCTGTGCAACTATTTTAAGTTAACTTTTGAAATATTCCGATCAAAGTTTTAAGTTTTTAAATTCTTATAACTTACTTATAATTTATAGATTGGCTTAATTTTCTAGAAACTTAAGGATTTGGAACCTGATTCCAAATCTGTAATCCCGGTTCTACTGTATATTACCGTTTTTGTTAAAGGTCGACATACACACCAAGATGGTTAATCATACTTTTGAGCATACAAAAGAAAATTGTCAACTTTGGGGGCCTATATCTCCTCAACCGTAGCAGATATAGGAACGATCCACGGCGGCTTCTAAATTCTAAAAGATACGTAAAATTCGGATATTAAATATTTTTGCTCTATCTCGTAATTTAGAATTTGTAAGATATCGCAAACCCGTATTTGACAAAAAAAATTTTTTTTTTTTTTTTTTTTTTTGAGGGGCCATATCTCCTGACCAGAACATCCTGAGATGTTCAGATTCTGGCTCAATATGACGAAATCTTTTTTCATAGGTGATTTAAGCGATATTTAAAGTTTAGCTTACATGGCACCAGTTGTACACTTGAAAAGTCTGAAAAGCTAAAAACAATTATTTCAGAGTAAAGAATTCTGAATTGGAGTTCCTATCCCTTTACGACGTGCCATTAAAGAATTATAAGCCGTTAAAGGAAACCCCAGAAGCGTGTCGATCTTTACCTGACACAACGTCCCGTATTATATTCCGATTGTGTCATGAAATATGCGTCCGGTTGTCGGAATACAAAATTTGGCTTTCCCTGTTCTACCGTTTATTTAAACTAGCTGTTAGAGAATCAGATAATATATAATTTGATAATCCATAGAACGTATTATACTAGTTTTAAGATTTCAAGGTTCTTAACTATTAGGGTTTTTTAAAAATAAATTAAGGTTTCAATGAGAAGCAGTAGCGGCAATAAAGCCTACTCGAACCCCGCCCCGCGGGAGGGGCCCCAAATTTTTGAGACCCATGATATACTTTTTTCGCAGGAAAGACCACCTCTATTGAAAGGAAACGCTTGTTGTATTTTGATGCCGTAAGCTGGTCGAACTTGCGATAGTACTTTGATTTCCCGTGGAATGATTGTTTCCGTGGGAGGGGTCCCTCGGAGTGTGCAGAACGCATTACCGAGGCGATTCTCTCTGGCATGGAGGCGTACTTCCATTTTCTTTCCCTTCTACTAAACTTATCAACTTATCAAAAATTTGTTTTTTAACTCTGTTTGTTCTCGCGCTATCCGCCGCATTGATTTTGCCTTCAGGGATTACCATAGTCTTTAAACTCTAGTAACTCACGTAATTTACATTTTATCCCAGAATCGTGCAAAATCTATCCTACGTAACTCCAAAAACTATTTTCCCCGTAGAAAATGCAAAAATCTTTCTGGTTCCTCTTCTCGCCCTTTCAGGCATTTTGCACAAAATAACCAACTTTGCTTCTTTTAATTACCCTCTTTCAGGATCTTCCGACAGCACAACTGCTGTTTTAATTTATAAAGCTGAATTCTTCGCTCAAACTTTTCCCTCTAATTCAACCTTAGACAATTCCGGAACTATACCTCCTCCTCCAACCCCCCTCAACTCATGCCTAAAATAAGAATTTCTTTATCTAAAGATGTCATTTCTACTCTCTCTGAGCTTAATACTAAGAAAGTGTATGGTCCCGATGGTATTATTTCGTCATTGTCTCTCTACATCAACTTTCCCTTCTTGCTTGAAACGTGCGCTCATTCAGCCTGTGCCGAAGAAGGGGACTCTCAACCCTCCAACTACCGTCCCATTTCTTTGATCTCCGTTCTTTCTAAAGTTTTCGAATCTATCCTTAACATTAAGATTTGAAAACCTCAATTCTTCTAATCTTATCTCTGTTCACCAGTATGGCTTTCGTAAGAAACTGTCTACTGCTGATTTTTCCCTTCTCATACACTTTGTCCTCCTCTCTTCGATATTTCCTTGAATCCTTTTCTGTGGCGCTGGACATATAGAAAGCCTTCGATAGAGTCTGGCATAAAGCTTTGATTTCTAAACTTCCCTCTTTCGGTATCTATGTTGACTCCACTCTTCATTACCACTTTCAGTTTGAAAGACGTCCCTCCCAACAGCAGTTGATAGACTCGAGAAGGGTAGCCTTGGAGCAACTAACCTCTGATCTTTCTCGTATTTCAAATTGGGGTAGAGTAAACATGGTTGTTTTCAATTCCTCAGAAAAACAAATTTCTCCTCCACTCGATATAATCTTCCACAAAACCTTCATCTGTTCTTAATATTCTAGGCGTATCCTTTTCTCGTGATCTTTCTTGGAAAGATCACATTACTTCTCTTTTTAAGCAAGCTTCTAAGAGGTCTGGTGTTCTGAGGCACCTTCAGAATTACTTCACGCCACCCCAATTGCTTGGTCTGTATAGGAGTGTTGCTCGTCCCTGTATGGAGTATGCTTCGCACATTTGGTGGTTCCACTCACAGCTCTCTTTGAGAAGGTGGAGTCTAGGGCTTTTTGTCTCATCAACTCCTGCTCTCACTAACTCTGAAATCTTTCTGCCCATCGAATTGTTGCCTCACTCTCTATATTATCGCTATTACAACGGACATTGGTCTT
The DNA here is from genome assembly GCA_009176605.1 of Armadillidium nasatum. NCBI lineage: Eukaryota > Metazoa > Arthropoda > Malacostraca > Isopoda > Armadillidiidae > Armadillidium > Armadillidium nasatum. The sequence goes on along the minus strand of SEYY01018795.1, from coordinate 65,935 downwards.
CAGAACTCTCTAGTCGAACACCTCCATTGAGAAGAACTCGGGCGACACGCCTTTCTACACAGTCTTATCCTTTCTCTGTTCAACTCTCCGACCCCAGACTTAACCGCTATGCTCAATCTTACATATACTTTACTGGTAAAATCAAACACACTCCCTTTCTCTGTTTTTCCAACTTTCTTTGACTCATACTTTCAAGAGCCGTGTATCTGGACATGTCGTCCTTCGATGAAGATAGGACTTTTCCAACTCTGGTGGAATTTGGTAGGCCTCCTTCCTTTGCCCATCGGAGATATATATATATATATATATATATATATATATATATATATATATATATATATATATATATATATATATATATATATATATATATATATATATATATATATATATATATATATTTATATCACCTCTAGTGGGCAAAGGCCAGAGTTAGGGGGAAAAACGGAAGAATTATCAAATTAAAGGCCGACGTGACCTGATACACGACGTTTGAAGGTGTGTAAGTCATAGGAAGTTGGAAAAATAGAGGAAGGGAGTGTGTTCCAGACTTTACCGGTAGAGTACATGTAGGACAGAGCATAGCGGTTGAGTCTGGGGTCAGAGAGTTGGACAGAGAAAGTATGAGACTGTGTAGAAAGTCGAGTCGAAGGTGGAGGAGGTATGTGACGAGAGAGTTTAGAAGAGCAGTATCCATTGTAATAGCGATAGTATAGAGCGAGTGACGCAACAATTCGACGGGCAGAAAGAGATTGAAGAGAGTTAGTAAGAGCAGGAGAGTTGATAAGACGAAATGCCCTTGACTCCACCTTCTCTAGGAAAGCTGTATGTGTGGAACCACCCCAGATGTACGAAGCATACTCCATACAGGGGCGAACAACACCCCTATACAGAGCAAGCAACTGTTGTGGAGTGAAGAAATACTGAAGGCGCCTCAGAACACCTAACCTCTTAATAGCTTCTTTAGAAAGAGAGGTAATATTAAGAACAGATGAAGGTCTGAGTTGAGTGTTTTCTAAGAAGATATCATAGTTGTGTGGAAGATTATGTCGAGTAGTGAGATGGAGGAATTGAGTTTTGGTGGCATTGAAAATAACCATGTTCTCTTTGCCCCAATTAGAAATACGAGATAGATCAGAGGTCAGCTACTCCAAGGCAACCCTTCTTGCATCTAATAACTGTTGTTGAGAGGGGTGCCTTTCAAATTGAAAAGAGTAATGAAGGGTGGAGTTATCAGCATAGGAGTGGATAGGAGATGAAGTAACAGAGAGAAGGTCATAAATTAAAAGTAGAAAAAGTGTTGGGGGTAGGACAGATCCTTGAGGAACACCATTATTAATATATTTAAAGGAAGAACGGTGGCCGTCTACAACTGCTGCTATAGAACGACCGGAAAGGAAATCAGAGAGAAGGTCACATAGAGAAGGATAGATTTCGAAAGAGGGAAGTTTGGAAATCAAAGCCTTGTGCCAGACTCTATCGAAAGCTTTCGATATGTCTAGCGCAACAGCAAAAGATTCACCGAAGAGCGGAGAACCAAGAGTCAGAGAGAAGGGAAAGGAGATCACCAGTAGAGCGTTTTTTACGAAAGCCATACTGGTGAGCAGAGATAAGATTAGAAGAATTGAGATGTTTTCAAATCTTCCTGTTAAGGATAGATTCGAAAACTTTAGAAAGAACGGAGGTTAAGGAAATGGGACGATAGTTAGAGGGTTGAGAGGGGTCCCCCTTCTTCGGCACAGGCTGAATGAGCGCACGTTTCCAGCAAGAAGGGAAGGTTGAAGTAGAAAGACATAGACGAAAAAGTTTACCAAGGCAGGGTGCAAGCTCGGAAGCACAAGTTTTGAGAACCACAGGAGGGACACCGTCAGGACCGTACTCCTTCTTATTGTTAAGCTCAGAGAGAGCAGAAGTGACGTCTTTAGAAGAAATTATAATTTTAGGCATAAATGAGTTGGAGGTGGTTGAAGGAGAAGGAACAGCTCCGGAATCGTTTAAGGTTGAGTTGGAAGCAAAATTTTGAGCGAAGAGTTCAGCTTTAGAGGAAGGCAAAACGGCAGTTGTACTGTCAGAAGATACTATAGGAGGGAAAGAGGAAGAAGCAAAGTTAGAGTTGACATTTTTTGCAAAATGCCAGAAAGGGCGTGAGGAAGTAGAACAAGAAAGATTGTTTGCATTTTAAGCGGAGAAAGGAGTTTTTAGTATTACGGAGAATAGATTTTGCACGATTCCGGGATGAAATATAAGTTGCATGAGTTTCAGGAGTTTGAAGACGACGGTAATTCCTGAAGGTATCATCCCTGGGTTTGTTAGGTTTAGTAGAAGGGAAAGAATATGGAATGTACGCCTCCATGCCAGAGAGAATCACCTCGGTTATGCGCTCTGCACACTCAGAGAGACCCCTCCCACGGAAACAGTAATCATTCCATGGAAAATCAGAGAAGTAAAACCGCAAGTCGGACCAGTTAGTGGCACCGAAATGCCAGAAACATCTCGCCGAATGCGGGGGCTATTCTTGCGGAAGACTTGAAGAGACAGGACAAGATACAGAGATAAGAAGGTGATCGGATGAACCCAGAGGAGGAAAGAGTTTAAAGTTTAACAGTGTAAGGAGAAGGATAAGAAGTTAGGAAAAGATCAAGTATGTTGGGTTCATCACCAAGGCGATCAGGGATACGGGTAGGGAGATGCACCAACTGCTCAAGGTTGTTCTGGATGGAAAATTGGAAGGCGATTTCACCAGCTGGATCGTGAGAACTAGATGAAAGCCATTGACGGTGGTGAACATTGAAATCACCTAATATGATGATTACGGAGAAAGGAGAAGAAGAAAGAATGTGTTCCATTTTGGAGTTAAGATAGTTGAAGAATTTTGGATAGTCTGTAGAATTAGGAGATAAGTAGACAGAGCAAATAAATTTAGTTGTAGAGTTGCAAGAAAGTTTAAGCCATAGAGTAGAGAATTCAGAAGACTCCAAATTAGAGACACGAGAACAGACAACATCGTTGCGCACATAAGCGCAACATCCGCCTTTGGCTGAAAATTGAGGATGGAGACAGTAGGAGGAAACAGAGTAAGGCTTGCTGTCAGAGCACTCAGACACCTGAGTTTCGGTTAAGAATAAGAGATGAGGTCTAGAAGAAGAAAGGTGGTGTTCTACAAAGTGGAAATTTGTAAAGAGACCACGAATGTTGCAGAAGTTAATGAAAAAGGAAGATCGTGCATCAAGGCAAGTTGGCGTAGAGGTCTTGGTGGCACCAACCCCATCACCGGAGGCCACTACCTCCCAAGTGGTGATGGGGGAATGAGTAGTTGAGGGGCATTCTTTGGATGCCGCCCCTCGTAGCATCTCCGAGGCAGTTATATGTTTCCCCATTTTTTCTATTTTAAAGGTTATGTAGGGGTAAGGGCTTGTAAATTTGTAGGAACATGAGAAGGGAGTTGGGGGAAGAAGTGGGAGCATAGACACTCCCATGTGGGATGAGGGTACACTAGAGACCCTTTGAGTAGGTGAAACGCGAAAAGGAACGAACCAAAGGGCAACGGAGTGAAACGGGATGGTCTAGCCCACACTATCACTCCGCGGTTAAGCCCAATGGGGGGTACTTTCATCGCTTCGGATGGCGCTTTGTTCTTCCCATATATATATATATATATATATATATATATATATATATATATATATATATATATATATATATATATATATATATATATATATATATATATATATATATATATATATATATATATATATATATATATATATATATATATATATATATATATATATATATATATATATATATATATATATATATATATATATATATATATCACTAAAGAGCACAGTTAACGTACCACTGAAACAAACTTCAATAGGAGGATACCGAAACATACAAAACAGGTAGTAGCATTGTTAATATGAAGCACATGATTATACGTAATGGGGATAATGTGGTGCCCCACGGTGGGAACGCCCGTAGGTGGTGCAAACCTGCAGAGTGTATAAGCATGCCACTTGTCCCTGGCATTCAGTAACTTGTGTGGCCTCACCTTGCATGTATGACATCTAGACACCGTTGATGCATGATGGGAATGAGGTCCTGGATGGTTTCCTGTGACCGCTCCTTCCATAGGCGTACAACCTTTTCTCGTACGTCGTTAAGTGGGTGTGACTGGTGCTGTAGCCGTCGAATTTTCAGTGTTTCCCATAGATGCTCGATGGGGTTCAGGTCGGGACTGTACGCGTTCCAGTAAAATGTTCGAATCCTTTCCATGTTGAGGTAATCACCAACACATCTAGCTGGCGTTATCCTGTATGGGTACGAAAGCTTCACCGATGTAGGGTCCAAAAAGTACGACGTACGGTTTAAGTATGCCCGTTATGTATCGTTGCCCTGTTCAATTACCCTGCATCGAAGACGTAACTCCGTGCTGTCATATAAAGATATACCACCCGAAACCATAATGGACCCACCACCGAAGGGGAGTATCTTTTGCATTGTACATGCAGCATAGCGCTCATGACGTTTCCGATAAACCTTGGAACATCCGTCGGAGCTGTGCAGATTGAATCTGCGCTCGTAGGCAAATATTATACTCGCCCAATCCTGGGGTCGCCAATGCAGGTAGTGGTGTACGAAAACCATTTTTGCTCTTCGGTGCTCCCTGGTGAACGGGGGTTCTCTTGCTGGCCTCCGTGGGTGGTATCAGTGTTCCGCGAGGTGACGTCGAATAGTATTCATGCTTACAAGGGTCTGATGACAGCCTGCAGCTCGGTACGATGGTCACGTGGTGTTGCATGTCAATCGCGAGTTGTCCTTAACCGTATATATCTATCCTCTACGTTCGTTGTTGCTCGTGGCCTATCTTGGCCAGGTCTCCTGGTGTAAGCATGCATCAACTCTTACCTCTATAGGACTCTTCTGATGGTTGCATGAGAGAGCCCGAACCGTCGGCCCAGTTGGCGTTGGCCGTACCCGTCAGCTGCCAGTGTTGTGAATGCCACACCGAAACCACTTTTTTATAGCAAACTTCCATTTCACGACCACCAATATATCAAATTAAAAAATGATCTCAACTTTTTACACAATCGCTACCCTCAATTAGACTTCACCTTTGTCTTAATGCCGAACCCCTCCATAGGATCTTTCCTATCCCATAATGAACCCCTACCCCCACTTTTGCGCTCGTCCATCATCTATAAATATTCATGTGGTGCTTGTTCTAGAATCTCTGTTGGTAGCACTTCGTCAATTTTCCGTTAGATGTGACGAGCACAGAGGTGTCTTCCCCAAGAACAGCCATGAATCTTTTATCCCCTTCCTACTCCAACATTAGATCCCACAGTCACACTAATAACCACCTGATAGAACCATCCCATTTTTCCATCCTAACACAAACCAACCAACCAATAGATCTAAAAATCTTAAAATCCATCCACATTTCCATTCTTAAACCTCTCAATAGTAATAGTGGCCCTTTCAAACTACAACTTAACTGATTTAATATTTTATTTCCTTTTATTTTTATTTTCATTCATATTTTATTTTATCCTAGTTATTTGTGTCATTTTTATTTTTAATATTTCTGTTCTTTCCGCATACAAAAGTTTTGTTTTATTTTTTAATAATGATCAAAAATGTTTTCTGATGATGGAATTAATATATTTCCCGAAACGTTAAAAAAAAAAGGTTTAAACTAATATTCCCACTAATTTTTTTACATACATAGAATGTTTTAAATCAATTTTAACCAGTGATTAAAAAATTTTTTTGTGAATAAATAAAAACAAATTTTAATTGAAAATATTTTATTTCTCCAACGAAAATGTGTTCCGAGCTTTAGTACTACTATTAATTATAAAAACCAGGTTTCCTAAGAATTGAAACGTATATATATATATATATATATATATATATATATATATATATATATATATATATATATATATATATATATATATATATATATATATATATATATATATATATATATATATATATATATATATATATTGTAAAATGTGATGTCGCATCTCAACCGACTGACACCAATTGTGAGATCTGATCTTGACAATCCTGATTGTTGTAATTCCGTGTCAAGTATATTATTAATCTAAAATTGTGGTTCCAACTCTTCGACAATAATGACGAAGGATAAAAATAAAGAAGAAAGTAAATTAAAATGATATAATAGAAAATGAATAAATAATATAACTTATCCTGGTAGCGTTAAAATGCAGATACTGGATCATTAATCTCTTTGGAGGATTTACGCTGAATTCGACAACTCAATAATAAATTAACATCTGTTCAATACTATTTGTCGAAAACTTTTTAACATATTGATGGAGATATATATAAAGATCATAAGCAGGTTTGCTTTCTGACGAACAACAAACAGGAACAATCCGTTCCTCTATCCTCTAACGAGCAATAGAGAATGAAACCCTCCTCCTCAAGAAGTTTCTTTCATCTGACGATCGAAAGTTCAGGGATATGTCCTTTTCTAGATCTTATAAAAATATTAAGTTGAATCAACGTCATTGAAATTTGTATTACTTCTGATTTCTTATATCTCTTCTAAATCCTTCGGAGTTCATTAATTCTTCGTTGTCTCATACATCATTGATTCCATCATTGATTCTTCATTGACGATCTGTCATTAATTAATTTCATAGATTTTATTCCTTCTTTTTTATGTTTCAATCTTAACTATTCATATATTATAGTTTAGCTCTCTTAGTGAAAGGACGTGTCTGTCAGTGTTCTTATGCTAGTGTGTGTGTTTGTGTTTTATTTCTGTTTTATTTAGTTCTAAATGTGTGGTTTTGTTTTTAATTCTTTTTATAGTGCTCAGTGTTTTAATTCTTTTTTTAAGTGTTTTTAATTAATTATATTTTTATTGACAGTGCAGCTCGTCATATGCAAGATAAGTATGATTTTTAACCTAAGTAAAATTTTACCGTTTTAAATTTAATATATATTTTCTCCGTACGTTCTAATAATTAAATTTCATAAACATAAATTTACTTTATAATCTGTTTTAATAATTACAGGTTGAATATTTTTAATATTGATTTTAATATTTTTAATGCTATTAATATTAATTATTTTAGTTTACTATATTGTGTGCTTGCGTAAGTGCGTGCGTGCGTGCGTGTTTAAGTGTAAGGTTACGAGCGTGATTGTGTGTGTACGTTTACGTTTTTTTTTTTTTTTTTTTTTTTTTTTTTTTTTTTTTTTTTTTTTTGAATGCCTAATTCGAGTGATCGTGGGGTTGGGCGTAGACGGGGGCTTTCCATTTCCTTTGCTAACGTACGTGGCCTTCGATCTAATTTAGCGTCTGTTGAACACTACCTCACTACCTCTCTTCCTAACCTTTTGCTTCTGTCTGAGACCCAGTTGGACAGGGATTCTTTCTCTTGCAATCTTAATGTCTCTAACTACAACTTTTTTTCACAATTTCCGTCTAAATGGTGGAGTCTGTGCCTATATTAACATTAACACTCCTGTGACACGTCTCGTAAATCTAGAATCTCCTAATTTCGACGTCTTATGGCTTAAAATCTGTCTTCCTACTACTACAATTATCTTGTGTTTCTGCTACTGCTCCCCTAATGGAACAGATTTTCCAGTTTTTTTTCAATACCTTACTACTACTCACGAGACTGTCACTTCTTCTCATCCAAATGCTGAAGTCCTCTATTTAGGGGATTTCAACGTACACCACACTGAATGGTTGGGCTCCTCTCATACTGATACAGGTGGGAGGGAGGCCCAATCATTCAGTATTCTTAATGATCTGGAGCAATTGATTAGTGAACCCACACACATTCCAGATCGTCCTAACCAATTCTTGAATACACTTGATTTATGCTTCACCACTACTCCTTCTAGTTATAAATACACCATTTTCCCTCCTATTGGTAACTCTGACCATAATCTTATAGCTCTTAGTTATAATGCTTTCTCTCCAACAGCTCCACCATGCCCTAAACGTACTTTCTGGCACTTTAATCGGGCTAATTGGGGGGCAATGCGCCGCTTCTTTGCTAACTATCATTGGAGTGAATCTTGCTTTGTCTCGGGGGACGCTTCTGTCTCTGCTGAAAAGGTAGGGGCCGTAATCCTTGACGGGGATGGGCAGATTCATTCCATCTTCAACTAAATCTTTTTCTCCTCAAAATCCATGGTTCGATGACGGCTGTTCTCTTGCCCTTCGCGAGAGAGACAGTGCTTATCGTGATTGGAAAAACTCTCCTTCTCCTATCACTCTTGCTAATTTTCATTCAGCTCGGAATCGTTGCAGGGATGTTCTTCGACGGGCTAAGCGTACTTTCATAAAAAGGAAGTGCGCTGACCTCCATGGCTCTCCTACTGATAAAAATTTCTGGCCTCTTGTCAAAAATATCTCTAACAACTTCTGTAAATCTGCCTTTCCTCCTCTTATTCGCTCTGATGGTTCTGTTGCTAATACTCCTTCTGAAAAGGCTAATCTCTTCGGCCTCCTTTTTTCATCTAATTCTACCCTGCTAGATTCTGACATCCCTCCTCCTACTCCTTCTCCTCTCAGGTGTCCCATGCCTCTGCCTGTAATTACTCATGATCAGGTGCATGGGATCCTGAAATCTATGAACGTCAGGAAGGCCAGTGGCCCGGATGGCATTCCCCCTCGGGTTCTGAGGGAGTGTGCTTCCGAGTTAGCGCCTGTCCTCGTTCAGCTCTACTCTCTATGCCTTAATACTAATACTTTTCCTCTATGCTGGAAGCGTGCGTTGGTTCAACCGATCCCGAAAAAAGGTAGTCGCTCTGACCCTTCTAACTATCGACCTATAGCTCTCACCTGTGTTCTATCTAAAATTTTTGAAACTCTTCTCAACTCTCATTTCCTGGATCATTTGGAGTCTCATTCTCTTCTTTCTGATCACCAGTATGGCTTTCGACGCTCGAGGTCAACTGGTGACATACTTTCCTATCTTACTGATCTATGGTCTTCTGCCCTTAGGGACTTCGGGGAGTCTTGTGTGGTGGCGCTTGACATATCCAAGGCTTTTGACCGGGTGTGGCATGCGTCACTGCTCTCCAAGCTCCCCTCCTTTGGGTTTCCTCCTTCTCTTTGCTTACTATTGTCTAGTTTTCTCTCAGATCGTTCCATTTCGGCAGTTGTAGATGGAGCGACCTCTTCCTCCTTTTCTGTCAACTGTGGTGTTCCTCAGGGTTCTGTTTTATCTCCAACCTTATTCTTACTTTTCATTAACGATCTTCTCCACTGCACTTCTAACTCTGTTCACTCTTATGCTGATGATTCAACTCTGCATTCTTCTACTCATTTCAAATCTGCTCCCTCTTTTGCTTCTAGAGTTGCTTCTCGTCTTCAACTTTCCAATTCTATTCTTGCCGATCTGGATGGGATTTCCCGGTGGGGTCATAGCAACCTTGTGAAATTCAACTCTTTTAAAAACTCAACTTCTTCACATCTCCCTCTCAAAAACACCTCCTAACTTTCCTATCCTCTTCGATGGCTCTCCCGTCTCACCTGTAAATAACATTAACATTCTTGGTCTAAACATAAACAACAAACTATCTTGGAAACCACATATCACAATGGTTGCTAAAGCGGCCTCTAAGAAGCTGGGAGTTCTGTTCAGATTGCGAGAATTTTTCTCTTCTGAACAGTTACTCCAAATATATAAGGGTCTTATTCGCCCTTGTATGGAGTACTGTTCTCACATTTGGGGGGGCTCCTCCTCCTCCTCTCTTCTGGATAGGGTTGAGTCAAAAGCTAAAAGATTAATTAACTGTCCCCTACTTTCAAACTCTCTTGACCCTCTGTCTCTGCGACGTGACGTTGGCGCGCTATCTCTTTTCTACAGGTACTACAATGGCAGGTGCTCGAGAGAATTGGCCTCTCGCATTCCTCCTCCATTGCGTCGTCCTCGTTGCACTAGGGGTGCCCTGCTTTCGCACCAATTTTGTGTGGAAGTGGGAAATCCCAGGCTAGCCCGTTGTGGTACCTCTTTCTTTCCAGCCACCTCTATTCTGTGGAACTCTCTACCTTCATCTATTTTTCCTTCTGTATTTAACCTTCCACTCTTCAAGGCTTCCGTCTGCGCCCACCTGAGGGCTGTGCGTTAGGTGTGTGCATTTGCATGTGTTTTGTCTCTGTGTGTGTGCCCCCTCCTTGAAAAGGGCTCTGCCCGTGAGCGGTGGCGTTCTGTAAAAAAAAAAAAAAAAAAAAAAAAAAAACGTTGTTGAAATATGAAAATTAATTTCTTTACAAATAATAAAATTATAAAAACTTTAACATAAAATAAAATGTTAACAAACATTTAATTTTCAAAGAGTGAGGAGTCAAACATGATACATTTTAAAAGAAACAAAGAAAGTATAATTTCAAATAGAAATTGAACTTAACAATATATATATATATATATATATATATATATATATATATATATATATATATATATATATATATATATATATATATATATATATATATATATATATATATATATATATATATATATATAAAACAATATAACCGTGTAAAATTTTAGACAGTAAAACACCCCAAAGGAAATAAAAACAAAAATTAAAATTGGAGCAAGGCTTTCGAAGGGATAGCCACCCTTCCTCTTTCAGGCTCTAGTTTATTATTCAATAATAAACTAGAGCCTGAAAGAGGAAGGGTGGCTATCCCTTCGAAAGCCTTGCTCCAATTTTAATTTTTGTTTTTATTTCCTGTGGGGTGTTTTACTGTCTAAAATTTTACACGGTTATAGTTATATATATATATATATATATATATATATATATATATATATATATATATATATATATATATATATATATATATATATATATATATATATATATATATATATATATATATATATATATATATATATATATATATATATATATATATATATATATATATATATATATATATATATATATATATATATATATATATATATATATATATATATATATATATATATATATATATATATATATATATATATATATATATATATATATATATATATATATATATATATATATATATATATATATATATATATATATATATATATATATATATATATATATATATATATATATATATATATATATGCACACCTACACACACACACACACACACACACACACACACACACACACACACACACACACACACACGAGAGGGTGTTAAATTTATTGAACATAAAAGATATAAAGATTGTGGTTGGACCAGGTGGAATAGTTTTGGAATCATTTAAGGTGGCATAACTTTGGGTAATTTTTAACCTTGCCCCTTGGCAGATACTAGAGGAGGAAATATGAAATAAAATTTTCGCTTATTTTTTTTTTATATATACAAAATATTAGAAAAGATGAAGGGGAACAAGAAAGCTTGTCGTATTATATATATATATATATATATATATATATATATATATATATATATATATATATATATATATATATATATATATATATATATATATATATATATATATATATATATACCATCGTAAAAAATTTGCTTTCAAGGCTGGTACTTCTATTGTTTCAGATACGGGCTTGCTTGGCCTATACTGGCCTTGCTAGAGTTTAAATTTGTGCGCTAATGGGAGAAAAGATTCCCTTGCCTTTACAGCCAGGAAAAGAAAGATCTTCATAAGGTTTTCTTAAGTAATTATACCTATATATTCGGGTTACAGGAATTAAACATTTATATATATTAAAATATACTTTTAATCGGGTCAATTGGGTGGCATTGAGCGGCTTTTATGCTTTTATGCAAAATATTCTTAGAATGAATCCGGCTTTGACACAGAGGATGCTCAGTGTTTGCTGGAAAGTCAGGTAACGTATTTTGGGATGTACTATCATCATTCATATCTATTTTCATATCTTTCTCTCCTTCCAACCCGGTGTTCGATGTCTCTCTTGCCGTTCAGGATAAACAACATTCATCTGAAATGGAGAAATTTCCTTTCTAATAATCACTCTTGCTGGAACCGTTGTAGGGATATTAGAACGTCCACCTAATTTTCAGTTAAGTAAACCTTTTGATGAGAATCTTTAACATGTTTTATAACTATTTTTTTGTAAATCTAGAATTTTAAAACAAAAAAAAGATGAAAAGAAGTTTTACATATTTTAAATAGCCTACCTATAATTCTGTTTTGTTCAACACACCGAAAAGAGAGAAAGATCGTAAAGTATACATTTATTTGCCGGATTGAAATCTTCAAGATTCGGGAGAAACTTCACACCAATCACGAATTAAATTAACCGACAATCTTCAACCTAACTTACTTAAAAGTAATTGTTGAAAAATAGGTTTTTTAATATTTTCACTTCTGTAAAGATAAATTATTTTTAGAGATTAAAAATAGAACTTTCCTATCATTATATATATATATATATATATATATATATATATATATATATATATATATATATATATATATATATATATATATATATATATATATATATATATATATATATATATATATACATAAAAGAGCAAAGGCTACCTAATAAATTTTGAATAACTAGAGAAAAACATTGTTGCAAGTCATATTAAAATCAATTAACATAAATTGTAATTAAATATAAGTAGAGTGGAAGCAACACCAAACAAGCACGAATGTGACTCCTCCATTTATTTCTCTTTCTATACAAAAATTTTCCTTCCAAATAAAGACAAGCAATGTTTTCGGTGTTTTCAAGTTGAAAACGTGAAATATTTTCTGTTAAGAATTTTTCGGTGCTACTATAATATATAATCTACATTTAAGCTTCAACTGTAGTGTGAAGTCTACATATTTTAAGATATTAATAAAGTTGAATATATATATATATATATATATATATATATATATATATATATATATATATATATATATATATATATATATATATATATATATATATATATATATATATATATATATATATATATATATATATATATATCATAGTCCAAATTAGTTTCACAAGTGCTAATGATTCAGTTAAGGAATCTTTATGACTTGAGAAGAGGAATCCTGATAATTGAACAAATGGAAAGTATTCAAAGTCAGTGTTATAAAAAACTCAAGCAACACATTAGAAACCTCTTTTTTCCAAAGGATAAAGAACCATTACAGACATAGCTTCAATGTAAGCAAATAATGGACCTACAAAAGGTGAACATGTTGTCTCACATAATCATTCCCGCATTCATAGCAGTCATAATTATATCTGCAAGACCACATGCAACATCTGACCCTCCAGAATAGGCCCTAGTTGCTTGTTTAATACCATTTTCACATTATTGACCTTTATAGTAGAATTTCCATCTCCACTTCGACCTTCCCCTCCCCTTACCCTTCCCCTATCTACATCGGATCTACGTACCTTGCCAACCATTCTGTTCTCTTTCATTCTTCGCATATGTCCAAACCATTTTTAGCACATCCTCCTCCTCTCTATCAATTACACCCTTCTTCCATTTATTAATCTCCCTTATTCTTTCATTTCTAATCCTATCAATCCTTCTCAATTTATATATCGCTCTCAAATCTTTCATCTCAAAGATATTGAAACTTTTTCTCGACCGAACACTTATCGTCTATGTTTCACACACATACAATACAGAAGGTGAAGCACATACATTCAAACATTCTTATCTTTATTTCTTTCGAAATTTTTCCTTTCTTCCATACTTTTCTTAGACCCCCCAATACTTTCATTCCTTCTACCACTCTGTTCTTTATTCCTTTTTCCGTCCCACCCTTACCTTCCACCCAACATTACTAGATATTTGAATTCATTCACCTCCTCAAGTTTTCATTCTCACACTTCTACAAACCAATTCCTCCCTCCAAATTTCCTCATCCCCACCTCCAATCCCCATAACTTTATTCTTTGCTGGATTGAATTTCAATCTCTTTATTTGCACATTTCCCTTCAAACTCTCTCACAAGTATTCTCATCTTTTCTCCAGATTCTGCCACCAACACATGCCGCATCATCTGCAATAAGTAAAACATTCATTTCACATTCACCCTCCATATTTCCCAATGTAATACTCTTCCCTTCTCTCTCCATTTTTCTAAGTAAACCATTCATCAATAGATTAAATAACATGGAGATATTACAAACCCCTGTCTCAATCCCACTCCTATGCTAAACCATTCCGATAGTTCTCTCTTCACCCTCACTCTTGATCTACAATTCGCGTATATATATATATATATATATATATATATATATATATATATATATATATATATATATATATATATATATATATATATATATATATATATATATATATATTAGTGATGGATCGGATGTCATATTTTCTAATTTGCGGATGCGGATGTTGAATTTTGGAGAAGTGTGGATGCGGACGCGGATGTTGAATTTTTGAAAGTGCGGATGCGGATTCGGATGTTGAATTTCCGAAAGTGCGGATGCGGATGCGGATGCGGATGTTGATTTTTGTGCGGATGCTCCGCATCCTCGCATGCGGATGCCATCACTAATATATATATATATATATATATATATATATATATATATATATATATATATATATATATATATATATATATATATATATATATATATATATATATATATATAAATTTTCCTTAACATCTTTTATATTAATTTCGAAATTATTAAGTATGAGAGCAAACCATTCAAAAGATAAAAATGAATTGTTCACATCACCAAGGACTGATAAATAAATAAAGATTTAGATAAAATTTAGATAAAACTGTTGAGTAAATGGAAGCCTCAAAATAAGTCCTGGGGCCTATAACACAACTGTTACAAGTCTTACAATTGTAGAACTTGTAGATTTGTAATTAGTACCTACAAGTGCAGTAACACAAACCGAAGTGCAACACTTGTAGCGACAAGTCAAAGTCTACAAATTTATGACGTCATATTACAAGTCGGCTGGGAAACTTGTTTATGTTAGGTCTGCGTGTCTGTGATTCAAGTTTCTAAATTTTATTTTATAAGTAATAATGTGAATTAGTTCCACTACAGTATTAATGTTTATGAGTTCCACAGACTAAATGAGGGTTATTCTTTAGTGTAGAGGCCCGAATTTTTTTTCTACTCAGCCTAATTACGAAAATGAAATGGATATGATATATTTTTTATTTTAATTTTTTAACGGTTAATCGGCAAAAGACATAATTTTGTAAGATATATATATATATATATATATATATATATATATATATATATATATATATATATATATATATATATATATATATATATATATATATATATATATATAATAAAAATATGTATTTTAATTTTTAAAAAAATTAAAAATAAAAATTATTTTCCTTCAATGTGACTTCACGAGATCTTTTAATACGGCAGAATGACGTAGTTCTATAAAAGTTGTCAGTGCTTACAAACATCCACATTTCACAAAATTAAATATTTTATTCACGTTAAAGTCCAAAAAATTATAATTTGCAAAAATGAAATAATATCACACCCAAAAATATAAATATTTATAATCCACGAACTTTTAAACTCGTTTACCCACGGTCTTAGACTTGTTAAAATATTCTAACAATTGTAGACTTTCGTCGTCTATTCTGTAACACAACTTTCAAGCAACGAAGTGTTGAGATTACACTTGTTACTACAATTTACAAGTTATAATCTTGTGTTTCGAAAAATATACATGTGTAGAAAATTTTCTTACAATTGTAAGACTTGTAACCGTTGTGTTATAGGCCCCTGTTCGTCATTAGATATTTTTTGAGCAAAACGTGAATTCCAGACTCCAAAATTCTTCTTAAGGAAATGTTAATCAGATCTATTAATGTAGTGTTTGGCAAAAATAAATTGCATATTATACCAGTATACCTATTGAATATATATATATATATATATATATATATATATATATATATATATATATATATATATATATATATATATATATATATATATATATATATATATATATATATATATATATTTTTATGTCTCCTCCGGTGGGCAAAGGCCCAAGACCTACCAATATCCACCGGAGTTGGGAAGCAATCGGATTCGGGGTCGCTAATGGCCGAGGTGACCCGATACACAACGTTTAAAAGTGTGCAAGTCAAAGGAAGTTGGGAAAACAGATAAAGGGAGTGTGTTCCAGATTTTACCAGTAGAGTACATGTAAGATTGAGCATAGCGGTTAGGTCTAGGGTCGGAGAGTTGGACAGAGAAAGGATGAGAATGTGTAGAAAGACGTGTCGCACGAGCCCTTCTCAGTGGAGGAGGTATGCGACGTGAGAGTTCAGAAGAGCAATGTCCGTTGTAATAGCGATAGTATAGAGAGAGTGACTCAACAATTCGACGGGAAGAAAGAGATTGGAGAGAGTTAGTAAGAGCAGGAGAGTTGATAAGACGAAAAGCCCTAGACTCCACCTTTTCAAGATGAGCTGTATGTGTGGACCCACCCCAGATATGCTAGGCGTACTCCATATAGGGGCGAACAACACCCCTATACAGAGCAAGCAACTGGGGTGGCGTAAAAAAAACACGAAGGCGCCACAGAACACCCAACCTCTTAGAAGCTTGTTTAGAGAGAGAAATAACGTGATCTTTCCAAGAAAGATCACGAGAAAAAGAAACACCGAGAATATTGAGAACAGATGAAGATTTGAGTTGAGTGTTTTCGAAGAAGATGTCATAGTTGTGTGGAAGATTGTGTCGAGTAGAAAGATGGAGGAATTGAGTTTTTGAGGCATTGAAAACGACCATGTTTTCACTGCCCCAATTTGAAATGAGAGATAGATCAGAGGTCAGTTGCTCCAAGGCAATCCTTCTTGCTTCTAATAACTGCTGTTGAGAGGGACGTCTTTCATATTGAAAGGAATAATGAAGGGTGGAGTCATCGGCAAAGGAGTGTATAGGAGACGAAGTAATAGAGAGAAGATCATTGATGAAAATTAGAAAAATGGTTGGAGAAAGGACAGATCCTTGAGGAACACCACTATTTGTAGATTTATAGGAGGAACGGTGGCCGTCTACAACAGCTGTTATAGAACGACCAGAAAGGAAATTAGATAGGAGGTCACAGAGAGAAGGATAGATTCCGAAAGAGGGAAGTTTGGAAATCAAAGCTTTGTGCCAGACTCTATCGAAAGCTTTCGATATGTCTAGCGCCACACCGAAAGATTCACCGAAACCCCGAAGAGCGGAGGACCAAGATTCAGAGAGAAGGGGAAGAAGATCACCAGTAGAACGTCCTTTACGAAATCCATACTGGTCGATCAGAGATAAGATTGGAAGAATTGAGATGTTTCCAAATCTTCCTGTTAAGGATAGATTCTAAAACTTTAGAAAGAACGGAGGTTAAAGAAATTGGACGATAGTTAGAGGGTTGAGAAGGGTCCCCCTTCTTCTGTACAGGTTGAATGAGCGCACGTTTCAGATCGAAGTAGAAAGGCAAAGACGAAATAGTTTACCAAGGCAGGGTGCAAGCTCGGAAGCACAAGTTTTGAGAACCGCAGGAGGAATACCATCAGGACCATACGCCTTCTTAGTGTTAAGCTCAGAGAGAGCAGAAATGACATCTTTAGAAGAAATTACAATGTTAGGCATAAATGAGTTGGAGGGGGTTGTAGGAGGAGGAATAGCTCCGGAATCGTCCAAGGTAGAGTTAGAGGCAAAAGTTTGGGCGAAGAGTTCAGCTTTAGTAGAAGGTAAAATGGCAGTTGTGCCATCAGAAGAGACTAGAGGAGGGAAAGAGGAAGAAGCAAAGTTAGAGTTGACATTTTTTGCGAAATGCCAGAAAGGGCGAGATGAAGAAGAACCAGAAAGATTATTGCATTTGCGGCGGAGAAAAGAGTTTTTGGTATCTCGAAGAATAGATTTTGTACGATTCCGGGATGAAATATAAGTAGCATGAGTTTCAGGAGTTTGAAGACGACGGTAATCTCTGAAGGCAGTATCCCTGCGGCGGATAGCGCGAGAACAAGCAGAGTTAAACCAAGGTTTGTTAGGTTTAGTAGAAGGGAAATAATATGGAATGTACGCTTCCATGCCAGAGAGAATCACCTCGGTTATACGCTCGGCACACTCCGAGGGACCCCTCCCACGAAAGCAATAATCATTCCATGGGAAATCAGAGAAGTACAACCGCAAGTCTGACCAGTTAGCAGCACCGAAGTGCCACAGACGTCTCCTCGCCAAAGGCGGGGGCCGTTCTTGCGGAAGACTTGAAGAGACAGAACAAGATACGGAGATAAGAAGGTGATCGGATGAACCCAGAGGAGGAAAGAGTTTAACAGTATAAGGAGAAGGATTAGAGGTTAAGAAAAGATCAAGTATGTTGGGTTCATCACCAAGACGGTCAGAGATACGGGTAGGGAGTTGCACCAACTGCTCAAGGTTGTTCTGGATAGAAAAGTTGAAGGCGAGATCACCGGCTGGAGATTGAGAACTAGAGGAAAGCCATTGGCGGTGGTGAACATTGAAATCACCTAAAATGATGATTTCAGAGAAAGGAGAAGAGGATAGAATGTGCTTTATTTTGGAGCTTAAATAGTCGAAGAATTTTTTATAGTCAGTAGAATTAGGAGATAAATAGACAGAACAAATAAATTTCGTAGTAGAATTGCAAGAGAGCTTAAGCCATAAGGTAGAAAATTCATGAGACTCCAAATCAGAGACACGAGAGCAAATAACATCGTTGCGCACATATGCGCAACAACCGCCTTTGGCTGAAAATGGAGGATAGAGACAGTAGGAGGTAACAGAATAAGGTTTGCTGTCAGCACACCCAAGCACCTGAATTTCGGTTAGAAATAAGAGGTGAGGTTTAGAAGAAGAGAGATGGTGTTCGACAAAGGGGAAATTAGAAAAAAGACCGCGAATGTTGCAGAAATTAATGAAAACAGAAGACCGTGCATCGGGGCAAGCAGGACGCCGGGTCATGGCGGCACCATCCCCATCATCGGAGGCCGCCAACTCCCAAGTTAAGATGGGGTGAGGGGTGGAGGTTGAGGGGCATTCTTTGGATGCCGCCCCTCTGAGCATCTCCGAGGCAGCTGTTGGTTTCGCCATTTTATTTTGCTTTGTTTTAGGTAATGTAAGAGTAAGTGCATGTAAAATGTGGGAACATGTGAAGAATTGGGGTGGAGAGGTAGTTGGAGCATAGACACTCCAGTGTGAGGCGGGGGTACGCTAGAGAACATCCCTGAGAAGGTGAAACGCGAAAAGGAACGAACCAAAGGGCAACGGAGTGAAACGGAATTTTGTAGCCCATCCTATCACTCCGTGGGTTATGCCCAATGGGGGTACTTGCATCGATTCGGACGGCGCTACGTCCTCCCCCTATATATATATATATATATATATATATATATATATATATATATATATATATATATATATATATATATATATATATATATATATATATATATATATATATATATATATATATATATATATATATAATGAAGAGTAACACCAGAGCTCTGAACATTTTCTTCGGAGAAACAATAAAATTTTCGGTTAAAATTTGTCTTTTATTTATTCACAGAAAAATTATGTTATTAATCACTAG
Organism: Armadillidium nasatum; assembly: GCA_009176605.1. NCBI lineage: Eukaryota > Metazoa > Arthropoda > Malacostraca > Isopoda > Armadillidiidae > Armadillidium > Armadillidium nasatum. The sequence goes on along the minus strand of SEYY01018795.1, from coordinate 46,308 downwards.
AACTGGTATGAATCTCTCATCTCCTTCCTACTCCAACATTAGATCCCACAGTCGCACTAATAACCACAAAATAGAACCATCCCATTTTTCCATCCTATCATAAACCAACCAACCAACAGATTTAAAAATCTTAAAATCCACCCACATTTCCATTCTTAAACCTTCTCTCAATAGTGACAGTGGCCCTTTCAAACCACAACTTAATTGTTTATTATTTTATTTCCTTTTATTTGATTTTAATTTTTTTTTTATTTTTTTTTTATTTGTTATTTTATTTTAGTTATTTGTGTCATGTTTGTTTTAATATTTCAGTTCTTTCTACAGATGAAAGATTTTTTATTTGTTTAAAAACAAAACTGTTTCCTGATGATGGGATTAATATATTCCCGAAACGTTGAAAAAGAAAAAATAAGTTTTAACATAATGTTTTCCTATAATTATTTTAATTACATAGAATTAGTTTTAAATGGATTTTAACTAGTGATTAATAATATAATTTTTTTTGTGAATAAATAAAAGACAAATTTTAACCGAAAATTTTATTGTTTCTCCGAAGAAAATGTTCAGAGCTCTGGTGCTACTCATCATTATAAAAATCAGATTTCCCAAGAATAGAAACGTGTATGATATATATATATATATATATATATATATATATATATATATATATATATATATATATATATATATATATATATATATATATATATATATATATATATATATATATATATATATATATATATAGTAGGGGAACGATTTTGAATGGGGCCAGTGCCATGTGAGGGGAAATCATGCTCTTTCGTGAGGTATTTTTAATCCGATAATTAATCGATAATTAATCCGAATAATCCCCAAATTATGTTAATCCCTTAATCCCCCCACTTTTAATTTGTGGGTACCAAGCCTTATTTGACACTAATGTGCTAGTGGCAGGGCCTAACTTACGCTCTTTCCTGAGTACCATTTCTAGCACTTGGCACTCATGATAGACTATTTTCTGACACTTGGCACTCCCCTTGGCATTAGGGGAGTTCTTGTTGGCACTGAGGGCTGAAGGGAGTGCCAGCGTCTGCACTAGGGGTTAAGGGGAGTGCCAGCGACATGGCACAGGCTATCTTGAGACTATGACGTCATCCGACCGCCATTTTTCTTCGTTTTTTATTTCCGCAGATTTTTTTTCTTTTGATTTGTCCGTCATCTTGGATTAAGCATCCGCCATCTTGAATTAGGTATTCGGCATCTTGGATTTGGTATCAGCCGTCCTGTCATTCGCCATCTTGGATTTTCTTCCTCCATTTTGACCACGTGGTTTCCGCCATCTTGGATTTAATTTTAAATTCTCCCGCCATTCTCTCTTGACCGCAGCGCCATCTGTTGAGTGAAATCGAACTTCCTCCAATATTCAGGGGAAAGGATAAGAACTTAAAATTTTTGTGAGACCAGGATTCGAAAACTCAACCTTCTGATTTGCATTGCATCACTTTACCACTACACCAACTTGATCATCATACCGCAGAATGTGAGAAATTATGAATTTGAAGTTGCAAGGCAGTTATATAAATCTTATTAAAGCAAAATCAGTTATTTACTCATTTATTGCGAAACTTTCAGTATTCAAACAAAATATTGGTCGTAGGGAGCTGTCTCAATTTCCGAATATGGAACAGTTGGAAAACGATGGTAATTCCGTATTAGATGACCTGATTTTTTGTGACCATTGAAACTTATTACAGGAGGATATAAAGCCCAGATATCAAGATCTTCTAAATCTCCAAGTACCAGATTGGTTAATCAATCCTGTTTTACAAGTCATGCATAAATGAAATAAAGTAGTCTATGCAGATGAAGTTGATTGATTTACAGAGTGACTTCGAATTAAAGCCCCTTTTTAAAAAATCATACCAGAAATTTTGGCTACAAAAGGATATTAATAAAAAGTACCCAAAGTTGTGGGAAGCTGCCAAATTTTTTTTTTATTGCTTTCCCAACTTCCTATTTGTCAGAGAGCGGTTTTAGAGGTGTCGCTCGACTGATAACCAACCAGAGAAAACACCTACAAGTCGTCAAGAGGGATGATTTGCTACTTCTTTTAAGCAGCATTGAACCTAATATTATAAATCTTACGAATAAACACCAAAGTCAACCATCACATTAAGTATAAATATATAAATAACCTTACGTAAGTAATCAAATAAAATGTTTTATTTGATTAATATTTTTAAACATGGGCCTTATATATATATATATATATATATATATATATATATATATATATATATATATATATATATATATATATATATATATATATATATATATATATATATATATATATATATATATATATGTTAATGTTGGATCGGATGTTAAATTTTCTCATTTGCGGATGCGGATGGATATAGAATTTTCGTGAAGTGCGAATGCGGATGTTGCATTTTCAAAAAATGAGTGGGGATGCGGATTTCAATTATGATGAGGACGAGAATGCGTATGTCATCACATATATATATATATATATATATATATATATATATATATATATATATATATATATATATATATATATATATATATATATATATATATATATATATATATATATAGATGAGATAGCTTTTTTCCTAGTGAACTTTAATCTTAATTAGAAAAGTTAAAGCCAATACTAAGGGTTTTCACACTCATTTAATACACTGTGAACGTTTAACATGGTATCTCGGTCCGTCTTCAGCACAAACTAGATTTTACAAATTTCAATTTTAAAATGCAATCAAAATAAAAATTCATTAACTATACTAAGATATTTAAAATAATAAAATTGCAATAAAATAATAAAAATTAATATAATATTATTAATATTTAAATAACAAATAAAAGTAAAAAGGCTGAACTATTTTGGGGAAACGGATTCCATTATTGAGTTAAAAAGAACAATAGAAGCTTGATCATAAAGATAGGAAAAGAGTTTTTATATATAAAACTTCAAAATCCTACGATCAAGAAGGGAAGATGCTTGTTGAAGAACAGAGAATTAGATGAAGAAAAAGGGTGGGTATGTCCATGGTTTTTATGGCAGAGCGTACAGGAGAGCAAAGAGGAAGGTATGTTCTAAAGGAAACTTCTCTATGCTTATCAATCCTCACTTTAAATTGTAGACTAGTTTGGTCTACATATGCCGTATTAAAGCTGGTACACTTAAATAAATAAATTAATGAAGATCTGAGAAGCATTGGGTGAGATTCCTTGTGTCTGAAGAAAATATAAATTAAAAGGGAGTTATAATTTATAAGAATGAACTGGCGTTGCGAGAATGTAGCTTCAATTAAAGTAAAAATATTTCTATTAAGTTGAGATGTAAGTGATCCCATATACTGTAGTTTTAAGTATATTTTTTTTTTTGAGTACAGTCGGAAAATGAAGAGTGGGTCTGAAGATATTAGTGAGACACTCGTTAATTAATACTTTTCCACTTGGAACTTTGGGAATAAATTAAAATGGAAAAGTATTTTCATAAATTTCATCTCTGTATGGATATATATATATATATATATATATATATATATATATATATATATATATATATATATATATATATATATATATATATATATATATATATATATATATATATATATATATATATATATCGCATGTCATATTTTCTCATTTCCGGATGCGGATGTAGAATTTTCAAGTGCGGATGCGGACGTTGAATATTTTAAAGTGCGAATGCGGATGTATAAATTTCGAAAGTGCGGTTGCAGATGTGAATTTTGAGGAGGATGCTCCGTGGATTTGTATGAAGATA
>SEYY01018795.1:27500-37500 GCA_009176605.1 Armadillidium nasatum | reverse complement strand
TTTGCTTTCGTGTTTTTTTTTTTGCCGTAAGGATGCTGCCATCAGGGATTAACGTCATCATTTTTAAACTCCAGAAATTCATGCAACTTTTATTTCAACTCGGAATCGTGCAAAAGCTTTTCTCAGTATCACGAAAAATTCATTTCAAGGAAAATGCAACAATTTTTGTGGTTCCTCTTCTACACTTTTCAAAAAACATCAGTTTTGACGTTGCTTCATTCCTTTTGATGATTGAAATACCAAGAGAAAGATAACCTTAAAAAAATTTTCAATTGAGAAAAAAAATAAATAAATAAATAAAAAATAAAAATCAATTAAAAAAAAAAAACCTTTGTTTTGATTTTCCAAAGGTTTTCACATGAACGAATTCAATTTCGAGAGTAAATTTGAAATCTAATTAATAACTTCGAATATTTGACCTTTAAAGGTCAAAACAAAAAAAAAATTTGAATATATGATCTGTAAAGGTGAATATTATTGATAATACTTTTAATCCACCTAAATTTGGTATCTTAGTTATAACTTCATTATTATAATTATTATTAATAGTTGTTTTGAAGTCCAAAGGGGGTTACTTATTAACCAGTATCTAAATCTAGGTTTTAATTTATAAGTAAATTGATTACAGGAGACCAAGAGGAAACACTTCTCTTTGTTTCTATTAAATAAAACTGGAGGGTCCTTTGAGGAGTTGAAATTTTCCAGTCCCCACATTAGTCCTTCTAGTAGTAAGTACAAACTAGATAAAGTGACATTTCCACTAGCCCATTTAACACCTATCTTATTGATTTGCACAATATCTTATAGCTTTCCAGCTGTGATCAAAGCTTCTTTCAAATGTCTATAGGGGCTAACATTTTGTAGAGTTGATGGTTTACGTAAACAAGATTTAATGTGATTGTATGCTTTGGTTGGGTAATTACTATTGTCAAAAAACTCTAAAGTACAAACAATGTAAAACACAACTTTGCAATATATCCACAATATTTAACTTCCGAATAACAGTTATATGTTGATCGTGGAGATCATTTTCTAGTTCTGTCTGAAATTTCTGTTTTTCCTAGAAGATGTGTTTTAAGATGACTAGCAAATGTGAAACCTACAACAGCTGATAATAACTGTATTGGGTTACCATGATTTAAATTAATTAATTGATTAATACTACCGAAATGTTTTAATTCATTAGTTATGTTGTTTAACACTTCACTATTCAATTGATACTCTTTAATAAAGTTTAGAGGTTGGAACTTGGTGGGATTGTTTGATGTAAATGGATTCTTCTATGGAACTAAAAAAGAGCAGTGATCTAAGTTGATAGTATCTAGGAATTGAGTTGGTTTTAAGCTGCAAAATCTAGTCCCTGCTATAATATGTTGGAAAATTGCCTGGAAAATTTCTTCTCCTCTTTGTAATGTAGTGGCTCTATTTGTAGACAATCTAACCCATGTAGATTGTAAGCTTGCATTTGACAAAAAAGCTCCTGTAATGATTCCTAATGCTTCAAATCGATGTTCAAAAGTTCCCCCTGAAGTTCCTCCAATTATTAAATCTAAATGTTCAATTAATGATGGAGCTTTTAATCCTAATGGTCCTTTAATTAATTCTAAATCATTTTGATCACTTTTAATATCTTTCATCCAAGCATAAAGTTTCATTAGTTCTTTAATCGATTTACCTAATTGCACACCATAGATTGATGATAACTTAATATTCTTAACAGGGTTATCTGTTTTAGATTCTATTAATAAACCAAAAGGTCCTCTAGTAGAATTTGTTATCTAAGGATTTGATGGAATAACCTATGCTGTAGATACTAAAATAGAATGATCAATTAATTCCTGGGTTAAAGTGAGATTGATTGTGACTTGTTTTGAAGGAGAAGGATTATATGGACCTGTAATTATTTCTTGATACAAATAATGTGTGTGTGAAGTAAGAAACAATCTTACAGAAAAAGAACAGTCAACTGTTAAATTGTTGTGATTACAAAAGTATTGATATTCATTGATGTATGGATGTATAATTGTTTGCCACCAGTTTTCAAATTAAACTGTTCCTACCTTTAGTCTTGACTCTAAATATTTGATAAATAAGGTGTCCTGGTCTACAATAATGTCTTTAAAACTTTAACTACCAGATTGTTCAAGATTCAAATTAATAGTTGACACTAGTGAAGTAATTCTATTGAATCTATTTACTATTCCTGATACTTACGGAAAAATATTATTATGAAATGAATATTTTATTACCTCAGTCACCCAACTCTAGCAAGGACCTAAGTCAAGGAAATTTAAGATTCTGATTAAGATTACTTATAGAGGAAATTGTCCACTATATTATAAAAGTAAAATAATCAAGAAGCCCGAAGTATCGTATAAAATAAGTAATAATAATTAATTAATTAACATTTAAATACAGTGAGATAATAATAAAGTTAGGACTTAAGGTTAATAAATGAATGAAGGAAATGTCTCACCTAATTTCCTGGTAATAGTCTTTTCAAGCTTCTTAGGACCGGTCCTTTGTTATTTCAAATAAAGTCACTGGTTTTGGGCTATTTTTTAAATTAATGTTAATAGCTGCGATGATATAAATTAAGTTTTCACTTATAAACTTAAGTTACACGTTCTTCTCCTAATTCAGCTATATGCCCAAAGTTAGCCATTTGATCCTTTTTTAATTTGACTTTTCCTTCTTCTTTTGTAACCTTTAGGTCTCAAAAACTCAATTTATCTCACTATGGTTAATTTATAAATTAATATATATATATATATATATATATATATATATATATATATATATATATATATATATATATATATATATATATATATATATATATATATATATATATATATACTTATGTATATATATATCTTATAATACTTGCGCTATATGTGATGTTTCTAATAACATGTTTAATAAACTAGAATTGAGTGGTTTAATTTCATACAATTGCTGAATCTGTTTTAGATCCTATTAATAAACCAAAAGGTCCTCTAGTAAATTTTGTTATCCAAGGATTTCATGGAATAACATATGCTGTAGATACTAAAGTAGAATGATCAATTAATTCCTGGGTTAAAGTGAGATTGATTGTGACTTGTTTTGAAGGAGAAGGAGTATATGGACCTGTAATCATTTCTTGATACAAATAATGTGTGTATGAAGTAAGAAACACTCTTTCAGAAAAAGAAATAATGTGTGTATGAAGTAAGAAACAATCTTTCAGAAAAAGAACAGTCAACTGTTAAACTGCTGTGATTAAAAAGTATTGATATTCATTGATGTATGGATATATAATGGTTTGCTATCAGCTTTCAAATTGCACTGTTCCTAACTTTAGCCTTGACTATAAGTATTTGATAAATAAGGTGTCCTGGTCTACAATAATGTCTTGAAAGAAAACTATGATTACCAGATTGTACAAGATTCAAATTAACAGTTGACACTAGTGAAGTAATAACATCGTATCTATTTACAAATCCTGATACTTGCACTATATGTGATGTTTCTAATAACATGTTTAATAAACTTGCATTAAGTGGTTTAATTTCTTTCAAGTGCTGAATGAATTCTGATTTAGTTGCGGGAGATACAACATCAACTAACGACTTGATATATTTGTTTTGAATATTCCCTTGTGTTTGTAGGAAATCTTCAACTCTAGATCTAACAATTGTTAGATATGCCATGGGATTATTAAGGTATAAGCCAAATTTTTGGCAAACCATTATATATCCATACATCAATGAATATCAAAAAATTTTTAATCACAACTATTTAACAGTTGATTGTTCTTTTTCTGAAAGAGTGTTTCTTACTTCATTCACACATTATTTGTATCAAGAAATGATACAGGTCCATATACTCCTTCTCCTTCAAAACAAGTCACAATCAATCTCACTTTAACCCAGGAATTAATTGATCGTTCTACTTTAGTATCTACAGCATAGGTTATTCCATGAAATCCTTGAATAACAAATTTTACTAGAGGACCTTTTGGTTTATTAATAGGATCTAAAACAGATAACCCTGATAACTTATCATCAATCTCAGGTGTGGAATTAGGAAAATCAATTAAAGAACTAATGAAACTCTATGCTTGGACGAAAGATATTAAAAGTGACCAAAATGTCTTAGAATTAATTAAAGGACAATTAGGATTAAAAGCTCCATCATTAATTGAACATTTGGATTTAATAATTGGAGGAACTTCAGTTGGAACTTTTGAACATCGATTTGAAACATTAGGAATTATTACAGGAGCTTTTTTGTCAAATGCAAGCTTGCAATCTACATAGGTTAGATTGTCTACAAATAGAGCCACTACATTACAAAGAGGAGAAGAAGATAGATATATCTTTTTCAAGACAATTTTCCAACATATTATAGCAGGGACTAGATTCTGCAGCTTAAAACCAACTCAATTCCTAGATACTATCAACTTAGATCACTGCTCTTATTTAGTTCCAAAGAGTCCATTTGCATCAAACAATCCCATAAAGTTCCATCCTCTAAACTTTATTAAAGAGTATCAATTGACTAGTGAAGTGTTAAACAACATGACCAATGAATTAAAACATATCCAAAGTATTAATCAATTAATTAATATGAATCTTGGTAATCCAGTACAGTTATTATCAGCTATTGTAGGTTTCACATTTGCTAGTCATCTTAAAACACATCTTCTACGAAAAACAGAAATTTCAGACAGAACTGGAAAAGGACCATCTCCACAATCAACATATAATATAACTGTTATTCGGAAGTTAAATATTGTGAATATAGTGCAAAGTTGTGCTTTACATTGTCAAAATTACTATTGTCAAAAACTTTAGAGTTTTTGAAAATAGTAATCACCCAATCAAAGCATACAATCGCATTAAATCTTGTTTAGGTAAACCATCAACTCTACAAAATGCTAGCCCCTATAGACATTTCATAAAAGCTTTGATCACAGCTGGAAAGCTACAAGATCTTGTGCAAATCACAAAGATAGTTGTTAAATGGGTTAGAGGAAATGTCACTTTATCTAGTTTGTACTTACTACTAGAAGGACTAATGTGGAGACTGGAAAATTTGAACTCCTCAAAGGACCCTCCAGTTTTATTAATAGAAACAAAGAGAAGTGTTTTCTCTTGGTCTCCTGTAATCAATTTAGTAAATTAAATCCTAGATTTTGATACTGGTTAATAAGTAACCTCCCTATGGGCTTCAAAACAACTATTAACAAATATTTTGCAGTGAGTCCTGTAGTTAAACTTCACATCACAGTAGATAGAAGGGTCACTCTACAACATGCTAGAAATACTCTAGACAATTGATTAAGTTTCAACCAATACTCCCCAAATTTACTGTTAGGAGGATCAGTAAAAAAACCTATAGATAGTAGAATAAGAACTGAATTACTTAATGAATTTGTTCAGACCAACGAGTTAATATTACCAAGTCTAATACTGAAACAATTGGAGAAGAAATTATACTTCCATGAATTATCAGAGTTTAAAGCTTTCCACTTTATCGGTAGATGGGGTAGTTTATCATCTGAAGCAAGTGAAAAATTGTCTGAAATTGTATCTAATATTTCTCCAGAAACAGAGGACTTTAATTGTATTCTTTGCTTAGCAGAAGGAGCTGGTTCCTATTTATCATTCTTATTTACACAAATTTCCCACTTCAACAGGATATTATAATGACTTCATTAAACCAGAAGAAGTTCCACATAGCATGTCTACAGCATTTATACCCCCAGAATGTTTATGTCCTTGTAATGTAAATTCAAGAGTTCATGCTTTGGCTAGTTTATCATCTGATTATTGGGATCTTACTATTCATGCTACATGGGAACAAATTAGAACTACTATACTAGAGAATCATCAACCAATTGATATTCTAACACTAGATATGGAAAATTGGGTCAGCAAAATCTAGTGTGTTTTATGAGTTGTTTGATTTTATAATCAATAATCAAGTTAATTATTTAGTTATAAAATTGTTCATTGGGGGATTACAATAATCCAGTTAGCAATGAATTGATACCGATTCCCCATCTGTATCAATCAGTATATCTTATAAAGCCATCTTCAAGTGAGTTCTTGTCAACGGAGTTGCTCCTTGTCAGTAAGAACTGGATTGGACGTACTGTAAATAAAATGTATCCTCCCTTAACTTACCTATGTCATCTTTGGTCATTGAAAGTTAGTTCATTATCATTATCCAGCTATCTTCAACATGAGATTGACCAAGCTCAAGCTTAGAGATATGGGAGTCATTATCCTCAATTATATCCATCAAATCTTAAGAGTTATCCCCCACATGATCACCCTATTATAGCTAGCTTATATGGAATTGCTCAAACTTTATTTAATTTGGCCATATCAGTAATTCTTCATGGAGTTCATATAGAGAAAACTACTATGCATATGTTGGAATCTTCATCAAGGGGGTCAGAATCTACCTATGAAGATTTTTACAGTGTATTGATTGTAATAGACTGGTATTTGAGACTAATCCGATTTAATGGTAAGTCCATTAGTAGGGCTGACCAAGAGTCACTGTTTTATTCTATGGATTCTAATAGTATTCTCCAATTATTCACATCATTAAAATCTATCAAGTTGGTTACAACCAACATGAGTCTTAAGTTAATAGGAGAAATATTATCATCTAAGAGAACTCTTGATGGTGAACTTAAATTTCCTTTATTTAATATTGATGAAGATATTATCTGCAAAGCCTACTTATTGGAAATTAAAAAATTTAAGAAATGTGTTACATCCTTTCTTCTCCACCACTATTCAATCAGAGACACTAAACAATCTAGACAGATGGAATGACCATGACCCAATGGTTTCAAAAGAAGGAAATGATCAGATTTTAAGAATATCAGGAATTATTTACTCAGTACTACAAAGTATGGAGGTAGTGTGTTTAAGTTACCCAAGATATCTAGTTTATTTTATATCTATAATTTCAAGTACTTTGCCATCATTTCTTTATTATAACCATAAGTTAATTGTCATAGACCCAGTAGAACCATTTTTAAATGTAGATCTTCCTGAATCGATAAAATTAATATTGTCTTTAGATGAAATTGTATATTCACAATTTATACAAGATTTTAGATTAATAATATCTACTGTAAAACCTCCAATTTAAGTAGATCATTGTATATGTATGAACGAAATTCCAATTGCTAGTTTTAAGAAAAACTTGAGGGTACTTAATTGCCCACCTAAAGAAGATGGAAGGAAAGAGTAGAGTAAATTGGATTTGATTGATTAACAAATCCAATAGTTAGTCTTCTGTTATTTTGTTCTTTTGTATGTAGTTTTGCAGCCATTACCCATTATAAAATAAAATATTGATAATAAAATCACCACTCCAAAGAAATTGAAAATACGAATTTGCAAATAAAACTATACACATTAATTAATTAAATGGGAAAAATATATTTTGGTGCCGTAAACAAAAGCGTATTTACGATATTCAAAAAAAAAAAAAAAAACTTCTTTAGTTACGAAGACAAAACTGGCGGACGTAAAAATTTTCTGAAGATATGAGAATTTATTATTATGTGATGTGTAAAACTAGATTTAAATATAATAGTAATAAAATAATTTTCGGTTCATGTGCAAAAGTTTGTACGTTTTTCTCAGACATATAAAATATTAGGTTAAATATTGAAAATATAGGGTAAAAAAATTTCTTAGATAAATTTCAATTTTTCATTTCAGTTAATTAAGTTGAAGCCAAATATATTTAAAATAGCGTTCCTTTTTTACAGAAAGAAATAATATATATATATATATATATATATATATATATATATATATATATATATATATATATATATATATATATATATATATATATATATATATATAAAATAAATTCAAAATAGCGTTCCTTTTTTATAGAAAAAATAAAAAATCTGTCTCTGTCTATCTATCTATATACAGTGGCGGCTCGTGTAAACTTGGCAAGGAGGGGCTGCAAGATATATATATATATATATATATATATATATATATATATATATATATATATATATATATATATATATATATATATATATATATATATATATATATATATATATATATATATATATATATATATATATATATATATATATATATATATATATATATATATATATATATATATATATATATATATATATATATATATATATATATATATATAATTTCAAACGTACCTTTTTTTCTGGAAAGCTTGCTGATATTTAAAAATAAGATTAGTTCTTCGAGTTTTAGATGTAGAAAAGTTTTCAATTACTTTTTCATTGAAATCTGGTATTTTACAGACCATTTCGCTCTTTATTGAAAGCATCGTTAATACATTCAATCTCTTGTTGCACATGGTACTACATAAAAAATTTTCTTCCACAAGAAAAAAAAACACATCCACCCTCACTATCGTACTATTAAACACTGTTTTAGTTTGTTTATATTCTTTATGAACTGTACTTAAAAAGGACAGACCTGGCAACTTTCAAATATTTTAATATTCGAAACTAATCTCAAAGTTGCCAAAAAATTGCAGAAAGACAAACTAGCAACTTGATAAAAACTGCTATTGCAATTTGGTAGTCTTTTTTTCGTAAGTTGCCACATCTGTCCTATTATTTAAGAACAAAAAAGTTGGCCCAATTTAGGACTGATAATTTACAGCCCATATTTTATATAATTACAATGCGTGAAAAAAATATCGTACCCAAAAATATGCAGTTGCAAAATGCATTTAATTCAATTTTCTTTATTGATTTATACTTTTTATGTATTAAGTTGTTAAAAAATGAATTTAAATCACTTTTCTCTGACAAAAAATTCATATTTATATCAGCATCCTACGCCTGGTATTTTTAATATGGAGGGGCTGCAGCCCTGGAGCCCATATAGACGAGCCGCCACTGGCTATATATATATATATATATATATATATATATATATATATATATATATATATATATATATATATATATATATATATATATATATATATATATATATATATATATATATATATATATATATATATATATATATATATATATATATATATATATATATATATATATATATATATATATATATATATATATATATATATATATATATATATATATATATATATATATATATATATATATAATTTAAAATTCAGTAATATCTTTTAATATTAATTCAAACAAATTTTTGCCTCTATTATTTTTTCTCCACACAAATTCATAAATATATGAATCGATCATATATTTGCTTTTTATTTTTATATTTAAAAACACTCCACATACTCTCAATAGTCTGAGTATTTGCACCAGTGTTTTGGTCAACAAAGTTTTTGGTATGGTTAACAGTTAAATGTTTAAATGAATACCCAGGAAGAGAACTTATATTATGATATGACGCCCAACAATCACTTATAATGGTGGTTCCTGGTTTTATAAATTGTTTTGTAGAAGCAGTTAAAGTTTTTTCTGTTCTATCATGAACAGCACAGAAAAACGTTTCATGATTTTCACGACAAATTCCGCCAAACATCCACTGTTGAGGAAATAGCCATCCTTTATTATATTTTCTTTTAGACAAACACGTCTCATCTATTTCAACAGTCATGTTTTGACCACCAATGCATGTTGGATTAGTAAGTATTGAATTAGCAAAAACCTGTAAAATAAATCAAATTTTTTAGAAAAGAAATTTGACCTTTCTTAGCCTAATACAATTTAACCAAACCAACCTACCTAACCTAACCTAACCACCCTACCTAACCTAACCTAAACCTAACCTACCCACCCTACCAAACCTTAACCTAACCTAACCTTAACCTAATTTCAACCTAACCTAACCTAAATTAACCTAAAATAAATCTAAAGAAAAAAAAGCTATATTAATTAAACAAAAATGGTATTAAAATTATGGAAATATCTTACCTCACGCAAGTAATTATTGAAATCAATACAAGTATGTTTAGA
>SEYY01018795.1:17500-20000 GCA_009176605.1 Armadillidium nasatum | reverse complement strand
ATATATATATATAATTAACATCCGCATCCGCATCCGCATCCGCATCCTCATCAAAATTAACATCCGCATCCGCATCCGCATCCTCATCAAAATTAACATCCGCATCCTCATCCGCATCCGAACTTTTCGAAAATTCAAAATCCGCATCCGCATCCGCAAAATTTAAAATCCGCATCCGCATCCGCATCCGCATCCGCATCCGCACTTTCGAAAATTCAACATCCGCATCCGCATCCGCACTTTCGAAAATTCAACATCCGCATCCGCATCCGCATCCGCACTTCTCCAAAATTCAACATCCGCATCCGCATCCGCATCCGCATCCGCAAATTGGAAAATATGACATCCGATCCATCACTAATATATATATATATAAATATATATCATTCACTCTACACAGAAATATATATATATATATATATATATATATATATATATATATATATATATATATATATATATATATATATATATATATATATATATATATATATATATATATATATATATATATATATATGTTTGTGTGTAGAGTGAATGAAAACAATATGGTATGGTGGGTAAGGTATACTTAGATCCGAGGTGTATAGGGGTAGGTAGGTATATATATATATATATATATATATATATATATATATATATATATATATATATATATATATATATATATATATATATATATATATATATATATATATATATATATATATATATATATATATATATATATATATTTTTTATTTTTTTTTTTTTTTTAAATTTTAATTTTATTTTCTTAAAAATATTTTAAAGTTTGAAAATAAAAAAATTTTCTTGAACAAATTGATCAAAATCAACTTTATTATTGACTCTTTCTTTCCGATAATTACCGAAATTTTGTATTATATAAATTAAAGTTTAAAAGTTTCTCGGTTTGTGAAAGTCGAAGGATATATAATATATATATATATATATATATATATATATATATATATATATATATATATATATATATATATATATATATATATATATATATATATATATATATATATATATATATATATATATATATATATATGACACGGGCTGAAAAATGACTTGATGCGTTGCTAAGCACCGGAAGCAGATATAAACATGTTCAGACCTGTGTTCGAAAGACTGAAGTTTGTAGGATAGACTTAATAAGTGATTAAGTGAACGGTATAGTTTAAAGTTTCATTGTTGTGCAGTCATAAACAAATGGAAGTTAATAGTGATACTTTATTGAAACAACATGAAGTGATTGAATTTTTGGATGCCAATAGTGTTCAGAATGAGGATAATATTCATCTTCGTTTGCTTTAAATTATGGAAGGGACACTATGAAAGTTAGCAACGTTCGTCCTTAAAGCAACCCTTTCCAATAAAGGTGAAATATCGATTCATGACCCTCCGAGAAGTGGCCACCTCATGCACAATGACCACTGACTAACATCATGCTCGCGTTGA
Source organism: Armadillidium nasatum (assembly GCA_009176605.1). Taxonomy (NCBI): domain Eukaryota; kingdom Metazoa; phylum Arthropoda; class Malacostraca; order Isopoda; family Armadillidiidae; genus Armadillidium; species Armadillidium nasatum. The sequence continues at coordinate 18,530 of SEYY01018795.1, read as the reverse complement.
TGACATTATTCGGGGAAATCGACGAATTAAACAATCCGAAATTGCTTTTATTCTTGCAATTTCAAACTGGTGTGTCCATAGTAATAATTTCAGATTTAAAGTCTAGAAAAAATTGTGGGCGTAGGGTGCAAAGGCAGCTTACAGAAGACATGAGGAAACAAAGGGTAACATTGTAACGGTAGTATTATATATATATATATATATATATATATATATATATATATATATATATATATATATATATATATATATATATATATATATATATATATATATATATATATATATATAATAGTTACAGCTAAGATCCAAGTCAGGTGGATTAAAAGTATTATCTATAATGTTAATTGAAATCAACAAACAAAAATAAAAATTTAATTTATATTTTAAAAAAAAATTAAATAAAAAATTCTGAAATATTTTAAAGAATAAAAAAGATCAAAATTTTAATATTTTTATCACCCTCCGAGTGACATAAGGCGTTTATCGTATTATATAAATGATATATTGCCTTTTGTCACTCAGTGGGGAAAGAAATTTTTTTTACTTCTACGAAAAATTATCTATTTTTTGTTTGACCTTTTAAAGGTCATATATTCGAATTTATTTATTTATTTTTTGTTTTCATCTTTAAATGTCATATTTTCGAATTTATTAATTAGATTTCAAATTTGCTTTCGAAATTGAATTCGTTCATGTTGAAAAACTTTGAAAATATATATATATATATATATATATATATATATATATATATATATATATATATATATATATATATATATATATATATATATATATATATATATATATATATATATATATATATATATATATATATATTAGTGATGGATCGGATGTCATATTTTCCAATTTGCGGATGCGGATGCGGGATGCGGATGCGGATGCGGATGCGGATGTTGAATTTTCGAAAGTGCGGATGCGGATTTTGAATTTTTGAAAAGTTCGGATGCGGATGCGGATGCGGATGCGGATGTTAATTTTGATGAGGATGATGGATGCGGATGCGGAT
>SEYY01018795.1:5000-12500 GCA_009176605.1 Armadillidium nasatum | reverse complement strand
CAGGGTGCAAGCTCAGAAGCGCAAGTTTTGAGAACCGCAGGAGGAATACCATCAGGACCATACGCCTTCTTAGTGTTAAGCTCAGAGAGAGCAGAAATGGTATCTTTAGAAGAAATTACAATGTTAGGCATAAATGAGTTGGAGGGGGTTGTAGGAGGAGGAATAACTCCGGAATCGTCCAAGGTAGAGTTAGAGGCAAAAGTTTGGGCGAAGAGTTCAGCTTTAGTAGAAGGTAAAATGGCAGTTGTGCCATCAGAAGAGACTAGAGGAGGGAAAGAGGAAGAAGCAAAGTTAGAGTTGACATTTTTTGCGAAATGCCAGAAAGGGCGAGATGAAGAAGAACCAGAAAGATTATTGCATTTGCGGCGGAGAAAAGAGTTTTTGGTATCTCGAAGAATAGATTTTGCACGATTCCGGGATGAAATATAAGTAGCATGAGTTTCAGGAGTTTGATGACGACGGTAATCTCTGAAGGCAGTATCCCCGGACGCCGGGTCATGGCGGCACCATCCCCATCATCGGAAGCCGCCAACTCCCAAGTGATGATGGGGTGAGGGGTGGAGGTTGAGGGGCATTCTTTGGATGTCGCCCCTCTAAGCATCTCCGAGGCAGCTGTTGGTTTCACCATTTTATTTTGTTTTGTTTTAGGTAATGTAAGAGAGTAAGTGCATGTAAAATGTGGGAACATGTGAAGAATTGGGGTGGAGAGGTAGTTGGAGCATAGACACTCCAGTGTGAGGCGGGGGTACGCTAGAGAACCCCCTGAGAAGGTGAAACGCGAAAAGGAAGGAACGAGGAATATATATATATATATATATATATATATATATATATATATATATATATATATATATATATATATATATATATATATATATATATATATATATATATATATATATGTGCGTGTGTGTGTGTGCGTATAAAAATTATGGTTCAAAGTAATATTTAAACTCTTAAAGTCTGCCATACCTCCGAGATTCGTACCCTGGCCTCTTGGATCGTAAGCAAGAGTGATATCTCCTGCACCAAGACAGTACAAAAGGAAATCACCTTGGGAAGGCTCATGAAAAACTTATCATGCTAAACTCCCAACAGAGTCCTCCCCCTACCGACCACACCGTGACACCGGGACAATTTCTTCGCTGTCCCCATTTCAGGATGTTTATCATTATATGTGTTTCATTTGTTTCATGAGCCTTCCCAGGATGATCTCTTTTTGTACCGTCTTGGCGCAAAGGATAACACTCTTGCTCACAATTCAATGGACCAGGTTTCGAATTCCGGCGGTATAGCAGAATTTAAGTGTTTCAAAATATATATATATATATATATATATATATATATATATATATATATATATATATATATATATATATATATATATATATATATATATATATATATATATATATATATATATATATATATATATATATATATATATATATATATATATATATATATATATATATATATATATATATATATATATATATATATATATATATATATATATATATATATATATATATATATATATATATATATATATATATATATATATATATATATATAATATATAATATAATAATAATAATAATAATAATAATAATTAATAATAATAATAATAATAATAATAATAATAATAATAATAATAATAATAATAATAATAATAATAATAATAATAATAATAATAATAATAATAATAATAATGATAATAATAAAGTTACACCTAACATACCAAAATTAGATGGATTAAGATTATTTTCCATGATATTAATGTTAGTCAAGAAAAAAATATATTTTTTTAAAATTTGTTTTTAAAAAAATTAATTAAAAAAAAAAAAAAAAAAAAAAAAAAAAAAAAAAAAAAATTTTTTTTAACTTTTTTATCACCCTCCGAGTAACAAAAGGATTGAATCGTGCTATGAAAATGATCCAATTCCTTTGCTGCTTTGGGGAAGAAATTTTTTATTTCTACAAAAAAAATTTTTATTTTTGTTTGACCTTTAAAGGTCATATATTCGAATTTATTAATTTGATTTCAATTTACTTTCGAAATAGAAATCGTTCATGTGAAAAACTTGGAAAATTATAATAAAATATATTTTCCGATTCGATTTTTTTTTCCTTGTATTGGAAATTTTTAAAAGTTTTCTTTGTAGTGGTATTTCAATCATCAAAATGAATGAAGCATCGTTAGAGCTGATATTTTTTACAAAGTTTAGAAGAGGAACCACAAAAATTGTTTCATTTTCCTAGAAATGAATTTTTGGTGATACGGAGAAAAGATTTTGCACGATTCTGAGTTGGAATAAATGCTGCGTGAATTTCTGGAGTTTAAAAATGATTGCGGTAATCCCTGATGGCAGCATCCTTCCGGCAAAATACACGAAGAAAATAGAAGTAAACTACGGTTTACTAGAATAGAAGGAATATCTAGTGTACATCTCTATGTCAGAGAAAATCCCCTTGGTTATGTGTTCCAAGACCAAACACCTAGCTAGCGTTAATTATTACCCTATCGAATGCATTCGAAATTCCAAGCGCAATAGCAAATGATTTATCGTAATCCCGAAGAGAGGAAAAAGAGAAAGATAACAATTTGAGCGTTCTTTAGGAATGACGTTGGCGATTAGAGAAAAAATTAGAAGAACCGAGTTTGATCCAAATCTTCTTTTTCATGACAGAAACAAAAATTCCAAAATGTACGAAGGCTAAATAAGCAAGATGAATAGTTAGAGGGATGAGAGTGGTTCCCTTTTTTGTACAGGTTAATGGTTCGCCGTTTACTATATATATATATATATATATATATATATATATATATATATATATATATATATATATATATATATATATATATATATATATATATATATATATATATATATATATATATATATATATATATATATATATATATATATATATATATATATATATATATATATATATATATATATATATATATATATATATATATATATATATTTAATAATAATAATGATAATAACATGAATACTTTAAAAGTTAATTTAAAATTTTGCACTGCATTAATTTCTTAATCGAAGTTTTACAAGTGTTAAAAAGGAAATAGAAAGTCGATAAAATAAGTTTATTTTCTAAAATATTTTAAACTGAAAAAACGTAAGATTTTTCCTGAGTTCACCAGCTGGATCATGAGAATTAGATGAAAGCCATTGTCGGTGATAAACGTTGAAATTACCTTAAATAATGATTTCGGAATTTAAATATTCTAAGATTTTTTGAATAGTCAAAAAATTTTGGAGATAGATATACAGAACAAATAAATTTAGTAGTAGGATTTCAAATGAGCTTAAACCATATATATATATATATATATATATATATATATATATATATATATATATATATATATATATATATATATATATATATATATATATATATATATATATATATATATATATATATATATATATATATATATATATATATATATATATATATATATATATATATATATATATATATATATATATATATATATATATATATATATATATATATATATATATATATATATATATATATATATATATATATATATATATATATATATATATATATATATATATATAATATGGTTCAAAATAATATTGAAACTCTTAAAATCTGCAATACCGTCGGGATTCGATCCCTGGCTCTTAGGTCGTAAGCAAGAGTGTTATCCCAGCTCCAAGACGGTACAAAAAGAGATTACCGTGAGAAACTCATGAAACACTTATCATTCTAAACTCCCAACGGACCCCCTAACCTTCGACCGCACTTTGACACGGGTGCAACTGACTTCGTTGTCCCTGTGTCAGGGAGGCCAAGGTTTGAATCTCGGCGGTATAGCAGACTTTAAGTGTTTCAATGAATATATGTAATAATAATAATAATAATAATAATAATAATAATAATAATAATAATAATAATAATAATAATAATAATAAAGTTACAGCTAATATATCAAAGTCAGGTGGATTAAGAGTATTTTCCTTAATATTTATGTTAGTCAACAAAAAAATAAGTTTTTTAAAATTTATTATTAAAAAATTTAATTAAAAATTTAAAATATATTTTTGATGAATAAAAAGGACCAAAATTTTAATGTTTTTATCACCCTCCGAGTAACAGAAGGACTGAATGGTTTTATATTAAAGAATTAATCCTTTTGTTCTTCGGTGGAAGAATTTTTTTTATTTCATCGAAAATTTATTTATTTTTGTTTTGACCTTTAAAGGTCATATTTTCGAAGTTAATAATTAGATTTCAAATTTACCTTTGAAATTGAATTCTTTCATTTGAAAAACTTTGAAAATTTTGATAAAATTTTGATTTTGAATCAAATTTTTTTTTTCTGAGATAGAAATTTTTGAAGGTTATCGTTCTCGCGGTATTTGAATCATCAAAATGAATGAAGCAACGTTACAGCTGATATTTTTGCAAAATGTAAAAGAGGAACCAGAAAAATTGCTTCATTTTCCTTGAAATGAATTTTTGGTGATACGGAGAAAAGTTTTTGCACGATTCCGAGTTGAAATAAAAGCTGTGTGAAATTCTGGAATTTAAAAATAATGACCGTAATCCCTGATGGCAGAATCACTGCGGCAAAATACACGAAAGAAAGCAGAAGTAAATTCCCTTTTTTTATTAGTTTTATCTGAAATGCCGAAGAGCGGATGTCGGAATGAAGAGAAAGATTACAAGTTAAGCGTTCTTAAAGAGAGACGTTGGCTATTAGAGAAACGATTAGAAGAACCGAGATGGAATCCAAATCTTCTTCTTAAGGACAGATTCAAAAATTCAAAATTCGCTGCTCACTTTATATATATATATATATATATATATATATATATATATATATATATATATATATATATATATATATATATATATATATATATATATATATATATATATATATATATATATATATATAATAAACATGAATAAATTAAAATAGTTACTGTAAATAAACTTTTGCATTACATTAATTTCTTAATCAAAATTTTACAAGTGTTAAAAATTATATAAAAATTCGATAAAATAAGTTTATTTTCTATAATATTTTAAAATGTTGAAACCTAAGATTTTTAATGAGTAAATTATGCAAATATTTCCTAATTTTTGTATCGTTAAATTAAACGAGTTCCGTTTGTATAGTGGAAACGAATACGATTGATGATTTCTATCAGTTATTTTGAATGACTTTCCTAAGCCTATTAGGAATTCTTCAAATTAAACAAGAAGTTTTACTTTATTTTAGTTTTTAAACTCCACACCATTTCACGATTCAAATGACTAAATTTTTGTGAAAGTTTTTTGGTGGTAAGAAATCATGAATAACCAATTTTGTTATTAGAAGAATAGTTAAATATAACATTGAACCCGCTACCCCCTACACACACAAACAGACACACATACACGCAGACTCACACTCTCGTTCCAAATATTTATAACAATGAAAACATTAAAATAAAACACACACATAGACTCATCGAATGCTTTTTATATTTCTAGCACGACAGCGGATGACTTACTGAAATGCCAAAGAACGAAGACCAAATTGTCAGAGTGAAATTCAAAGAAGGGTAAAAAGCGTTCTATAGTGTTCTTTACAAAGTTATACTTACGATAAGAGATAAGATTAGAAGATCTGAGATGTTTTTATATCTTCCTGTCAAGAATAGATTCAAGAATTTTAGAAAGAATTGAGATAAAAGAAATGGGACGATAGTTGATGGGTTGAGAGTGGTTGCCCGTTTTCGGCAATGGTTGAATGAATTAGAATACGGTAACAGTAAAAAGGGAGGGTAGAGGTAGAGAAACAGAGACGAAACAGTTTACCAATTCAAGGTGAAAACACAGAAACACAAATTATGGGAACCACAGAAGGAGTATTATCCAGACAGGAACAATTATTCAGATTTGAATTCGATTTTGAGAAATTCAAAAATTAATTCAATCAATCCAATTCGAGATATACAAAGACAGAGAGAGAGGGATTGCGTTTTTATTTTTTTTTTTTTTTTTTTTTTTAAGTTTTTTAAGTTCACATCTCACGGGCATTGCAATATTCGAGGAAAGGAATTTTTCTAGGTTGTATATAACGTCATATTTTATATTAATATATATATATATATATATATATATATATATATATATATATATATATATATATATATATATATATATATATATATATATATATATATATATATATATATATATATATATATATATATATATATATATATATATATATATCACTCAGAAATAAAATTATAAATTTTAAAGTTACTGTTAATATTTGAATTACATTAATAATTTATTCGATGTTTCCCAAATTTGTAAAAAGAGATGAAAATAAGTTATTCTAATTTTATTTCATTAAATATTTTAAATTTTAAAAACACAAAAAATATTTCTGAATAAACTGTTGGAAAATATTATCATTTTTATCGATTTTTTCCCAATGCTTACCGAGGTCTTTGCATTAAATTGAACAGGCTTTAAAAGTCTTAAATCTGACGAGGCTTTAAAAGTCTCCAGGTTGGTCTCGGCAGGTGAAAGGTAAGGGGACAGCGGCGACGAAATGCAACCTCTTTGGAAGGCCTTTCAAGGCCTATAAAATTTCTTCAAACTGAAAGGATAATCTTCTATGATATATATATATATATATATATATATATATATATATATATATATATATATATATATATATATATATATATATATATATATATATATATATATATATATATATATATATATATATATATATATATATATATCTTCAAGTGGGCAAAGGTCAGAGGTTTACCAAGTTCTCAGTGGAAGAAGTATGCAATCGGAGAATTCAGAAGTGCAGTGTCCATTGCAATAGTCATAGTATAGAGAGTGACGCAACAACTCAACGGGTAGAAAGAAACTGGAGAGAATTGATAAGACAAAAAGCACTAGACTACATCTTTTCAAGGAGAGCTGTATGAGTGGAACTAATCCAGATGGCAAGGTGTACTCCATACAGGAGAGAACGCCTGGAATAGTGAGAAATTAGGAAGAGCAGTAGTTGAGCACCAAAACTATAGCTTAAATAAGCCTAACGAGAACCGGTTTTACTTCCGGGTTCGACGCGTGGTCAAGGTCACGAGTTTTCTATTTCTCGCCCGCCTTGAGGTATTTTCGCGGATAAACATTTTTAAATAAAAAAAATAAATAAATAATAATTTGATTAATTAATTAATTATATAAATAATATAAATATAAATATAATATAATAAATAAATAATAAATAAATAATAAATAAATAATAAAATAAATAAAATAATATATAAATAAAATAATAAATAAATAAATTAAAAATAATAAAAAAAAATATATTTTAAAATAAAATAAAAATAAAATATTATATATATTATATATATATATATATATATATATATATATATATATATATATATA
>SEYY01018794.1:130000-132500 GCA_009176605.1 Armadillidium nasatum | reverse complement strand
ATATATATTATATATATATATATATATATATATATATATATATATATATATATATATATATATATATAATTATATATATATATATATATATGTGTGTGTTTGTGTTTCGCGTATCGAAAAACCAATTATTTTAAGAACCTTTTAATACGTTTTTCCAAGAATCAATTTTTGAAAGCAATATTTTCCAAAAGGATTAACCCATCACAGATTAATTTGAACGGGAAACATATTGTTTAGATTTGACAAATTCTTTGTTTAGAATTTTCAGGACGTTTCGAAAATGAAAAAGAATTTTAATTAAAAAAAATGATAAGAAAATGCCTTAAAATATTGTAAATTAATTAAAAAGATTATTGAGTTTCATATTCCATGTTTATTTGTCTCTCTGTTTCTCTTCATTATTCTCTCTGCTTGATTTTCTCTCTTCTTCTCCTGATCATTCTCTCTTTGATCAATATACTATATATATATATATATATATATATATATATATATATATATAATATACTATATATATATATATATATATATATATATATATATATATATTATATATACCAAACTTCCCTCTTTTTCTCAGAAACTTTCTTTTTGATATCCTTTCCGGTCATTCTATAATTCCTGTTGTAGATGGTCACATTTCATCCTTTAAATCTATTAGTAGTGGTGTGCCTAGAGGATCTGTTCTTTTTTCTACTCTTCATTTGTGACCTTCTCTCTATCCACTCTTATGAAGACGACTCCATCTTTCTTTAATCTTTTCATTTTCAGCAGCATTTAAATAATTCATGGAGGAGGGCTCTGGAAACAGCTAACCTCTGATATTTCTCGAATTTCAAATTGGGGTGGAGAAAACATGATCGTTTTCAATGTCTCAAAAACTCAATTCTTCCAAATCCCTACTTGACACATTCTTCCACACAACTATGACCTTTTAAAAAAAAGCAACTCAAACATTCGTCTGTTCTTAATTACCTCGGTGCTTCTATTTTGTGTTCTTTCTAGGAATGACATCGCTTCTCCTTCTGAACAATCTTCTAAGAATTGGGTGTTCTGAGGTGTTTTCAAAATTTCTGCAAGCCAACCCAGTTATTTCCCCTTTATTGGAGTTTTGTTCGTTCCTAAATGGAGTATACGCTTCATACATCTGTGGTAGTCTCTCTCATAGAGTTCTCTTTGAAAAGGTCTCACTTTTTCCAGTCTCTACCCGTCTAACTATTGCGTCACTTTAACTTTAATATCGAAATTGCAACAGATATTCCTTTTCTGAACACATACATCCTCCCCAGAGAAGGACTCGAACGACACTTCTTTCTAGAAAGCATCATCCACTGACTATTCAACTCTCTGACCCCTGACTTATCCGCTATTGTAAAACTTAAATCTTTTCTACTGGTAAAGTCTGGAACACATTCCCTTTATATCTTTTCCCAACTTCCTTTGACTTACACACATTTTAACGCCGTGAAAGGGAACATGTAGGCCTTGGACCTCTATAGAATTTTCCAAATGTGGTGGAAATCTGAGGTATATATATATATATATATATATATATATATATATATATATATATATTATATATATATATATATATATATATATATATATATATATATATATATATATATATATATATATATATATATATATATATATATATATATATATATATTATATAATATATATATATATATATATATATATATATATATATATATATATATATATATATATATATATATATATAATATATATATTATATATATATATATATATATATATATATATATATTCGTTATTATACCTTTTATTAAATAATTAGAGCCTAATTAAAAGCAAAAATCCCTGTACGTAATTAAACATTTTGTTTTAATGTTCAACGTTTCACTTAACCCTTTCTCCTTTGGCGTAGCGTAATATTAATAGGATCTCGTCTTGTCTAGGTCCGTTTAATTATTATGGGTAATGAGGAAATTCTATCACCATTATTCAACACATTAAAAATATTTTTCTCTCTCTCATCCCATTGTTGTTTAATTAGGTTAGCAATAAGATGGATATATTATATATATATATATATATATATATATATATATATATATATATATATATATATATATATTATATATATATATATAATAATATATATATATATATTCAGAACTATTTGTTATCTTTTAAGAAATTAAATATTCTTTGAGATAAAATTTGTTAAATTTTAAGACCAATATTCTTTCAAAAGAAAGTTTATTTACTACCCTCATCCAACCTCACCTCACCCCACCACATCCTACCTCACCCCACCCCACAATATGTGTGGAGGAAATGAGTTCATCCTGCCAATGGGACTATATCATTCTACTCTCTAAACTCTTTAAAGTTTAAAGTATTTCTATTATAGTTCTCTAGACTCTAGAAGATCATTATTCTCGGCTCGTTCGTTTCAAATTTAGTTGATAAACTAATAGAACTGAAAACTATGATACTATCCCTATCGCTC
>SEYY01018794.1:122500-125000 GCA_009176605.1 Armadillidium nasatum | reverse complement strand
AATTATTATTACTACTTTTCTAGCAGAACCTAATCGACTTATCATAACCTGAACTACCGAAATTGCCGTAAAAAGAGGCCTAACCTACACAAGAATTTGCCGTAAAAGAGACCTAACGTACACAAGAACGTTTGCACGACATAGTAGCCTACGGCTAAGTATAGGTTTGAAAATATCGATTAATCGGAAATATTGACATAAAAAAATATCGATATAAAAAATATCGAAACTCAGAAACAATCTCCACCTAAGCCTATATATATATATATATATATATACTATATATATATATATATATATATATATATATATATATATATATATATATATATATATATATATATATATATATATATATATATATATATATATATATATATATATATATATATATATATATATATATATATATATATATATATATATATATATATATATATATATATATATATATATATATATATATATATATATATATATATATATATATATATATATATATATAATATATATATATATATATATATATATATATATATATATATATATATATATAATATATATATATATATATATATATATATATATATATATATATATATATATATATATATATATATATATATATATATATATATATATATATATATAATATATATATATATATATATATATATATATATATATATATATATATATATATATATATATATATATATATATATATATATATATATATATATATATATATATATATATATATATATATATATATATATATATATATATATATATATACTCGTATACAAGAGTATAAAGTGAATAATGGATGTAACAGTCGGTTCAGATAAAGATTCCTTTCTAGTGATCCTAGATCATCTAGTCCCTTAATTTAATAGCATACAACAAATTCAATACCCTATCAATAGAAACTTATGCACCTAGAAATATGATCTTCTAGAGAACTCTAGAAGATATAATTCAAAGATCAAAAAGAAGAAGCTACACCCACTGAAAGGATAGAGTAATAATAAAATACTATTAATGGAAATCATTGGACTGAGATATAATCCATTAGAGACTTCTTAGATAGTTTCGAGACCCGAATGAAGATGTTACTGCAGTTCCATTGATCCTACGAAAACTATATATATATATATATATATATATATATATATATATATATATATATATATATATATATATATATATATATATATATATATATATATATATATATATATATATATATATAATATATATTTCAAAATAACTAAAAATACTCAAATTTAAAAAAAAACGTTTTAAAAATTTTAAATCTAGTTCTCAGTAAAATGAAATTATTTTATAAAAAATAAATAATAAATAAATAAAGAAATAAATAAATAACTGTAGGTGCAGCATAAATTTTAAATAAATAAATAGATAAATAACTGGAGATGCAGCATAATTTTTGAATTAGTTCTTTTGAGATATTAAATAGAGAAATATTAATTGATGCTGATATATATTTATATCTGGTTTGTTGGACCATTTTGGAAGAAGGATATTTTCGTGTGGGTGATTTGGGCTGAGAAACTCCCCTTTTTCTTTCCGTGTTTGGCGGAAGATTATTGCAAAAAAAATGTTTGCAGCAGTGAGTACCACCCTGCAGATATGCAATCAAAAATAATATATATATATATATATATATATATATATATATATATATATATATATATATATATATATATATATATATATATATATATATATATTATATATATATATATATATATATATATATATATATATATATATATTATATATATATATATATATATATATATATATATATATATATATATATATATATATATATATATATATATATATATATATATATATATATATATATATATATATATATATATATATATATATATATATATATATATATATTCAGAGAAGAGTAAGCATCCTTCTTGCCTGGGTCTTCGTCTTCACTCTCTTCTTCTTTCCAGAACTTGGAATAATACTCTTTTTAGTAGTCTTCCATTGGGTAAGTAAAGTTAAAATTAAAATAGTTTCTCCTTCTTTCTCCGTTTTCTATTTAAAAAAAATTTTTTTTGAAAAAGAAAACGAAGAAGGACAGGATTTTTTTTTTTTTTTTTTTTTTTTTTTTTTTTTTTTTTTTTTTTTTTAAACTTTACTTTTTGAATTTAATGTGACGTTTTATTTAAAAGATAAATCTTTTACATTTATATTATGCGGTACAAATTTTTATTACCCTCTATCTTATCTCTATCTCTCTCTCTTTTTTTTTTTTTAAATAAGATGATAGGACTGATTTATTCTTCTTATGTATGTGAAGTAACTATTTCATAAAATATAAGCACATCATCATTATTATTATTATTATTATTATTATTATTATTATTATTATTATTATTATTATTATTTATATTATTATTATTATTATTATTATTATTATTATTACATTCAAATAAAGTTTTATTAT
>SEYY01018794.1:92500-97500 GCA_009176605.1 Armadillidium nasatum | reverse complement strand
AATATAATAGGTCAAAAAAATTTTAAAATAGAAATATTTTGAGAATGGGACCCAAAAAAAACTTTACACTTAAGTGTGAGCCTCTCCAAATATTTATATATACACTATATATATATATATATATATATATATATATATATATATATATATATATATATATATATATATATATATATATATATATATATATATATATATATATATATATATATATATATATATATATATATATATATATATATATATATATATATATATATATATATATATATATATATATATATATATATATATATATATATATATATATATATATATATATATATATATATATATATATATATATATATATATATATATAAAGGTAGGTATAACATTTTATTTTTATGTTTCTTTTATTTTTGTCTAAACTCCAAAATTTTTGACCAATTTTTTTGTAACTTAAAATTAAACAAAGAAGAATCTGAAGCCTTGACGAAATTTGGTCATGCTTTAACTCAAAAGGAAATCCTAATTCAAAAATCTTCTCAAGAATAAAAAAAAAAAAAAAAAAAAAAAAAAAAAAAATTAATGAAAAAAAAAAAAATTAATGAAAAAAAAAAACGTAGTTCCTCTTCTACCCTACGTAAAAAAATATATATATATGAAGGATCTTCTTATTGTTTTTTTTTTTTCTTCTTTTTAGTATTTAGAGGGTTTATTTATATTTATTTTATTTTTCATTATTTTAATTTTTTTTTTTTTAGATGTTCATTTTATTTATTTATATATTTAAATTTTTATTTATTTTTTAAAGTAATTTTTTATTTTTTATTTTTTTTTATTTTTTTTTTATTTTTTATTTTAAATTATTATATTATATATATTATATATATATATATATATATATATATATATATATATATATATATATATATATATATATATATATATATATATATATATATATATATATATATATTTATATAAATATAATATAAAATAAATAAATAAAAAAAAGAAATTATTATTAAAATAAATAAATAAATAATTAAGTACATAATTAAAAAAATGAAGGAATAGAGGTTTACAATCTTGTTATTTTCCTTTAATTTTATTTCTGATGCTTCTACAAATAATAATAATAATAAACAATAATAATAATAATAATAATAATAATAATAATTAATGATAATAATAGTAATAGTAATATGAATGTGAATTATATAATAATAATAATAATAATAATAATAATAATAATAATAATAATAATAATAATAATAATAATAATAAGTGATATGAAAATGTGAAATATAATAATAATAATAATTATAATAATAAGAGTGAAATGAAAATGTGAAAAATAATAATAATAATAATAATAATAATAATAATAATAAAAATAATAATAATAATAATAACAATAATAATAATGATAATAATAATAATGTGATGATTGTGAATCATAATAATAATAATAATAATAATAATAATAATAATAATAATAATAATAATAATAATAATAAATAATAATAATAATAATAATAATAATAATAATAATAATAATAATATTAATTAACTATCTAAATTGCTTTGTGGTTTAATGTTTAAAAAAAAATAATAATCTTGGAAAGATCAGTAACATTAAAACAGATAATTATTTACTATGAGATATTACTTTTTATAATTTAATATATTATAATTAATTAATAATAATTGTGCTTCTTTAATTTAATTTGAAACAAATGTTAATGATTAGTTGCATAAAATTTTTAAATAATTTTCATTTTTTAATTCTTAAAAATAGACCCCCACAATTCTCTCTCTTGTAATAATAATTTTGTAATATTAATAATTTTGTAATATTAATATTTGTAATATTTATAATTTTGCTTAAATTTCCTGGTTTAATTTAATATTCGAAGATGAACGATGAGAATTTTAAGTCTTTTATTTTGTTCTTCATCTTTCTATATTTTTTATAATTTCTTATTTTGTGCAAACTATCCACCATCTTTCATGGTAAAAATTCATTAAAACAGTCTGCTCATTTAGTTACCATTACTGTTTTTCTTTTTTCATTTTTTAATTTGACTTTTACCATAATGGTAAAACTCTCCGTCTTGGTTCTAATCTCTACTTTAAAGTATTCATCATCTCTTTTTATCTTAATAAAAAGTATATATATATATATATATATATATATATAATATATATATATATATATATATATATATATATATATATATATATATATATATATATATATATATATATATATATATATATATATATATATATATATATATATATATATATATATATTATATATATATATATATATATATATATATATATATATATATATATATATATATATATATATATATATATATATATATATATATATTCAGAGGTGGGCATAAGCGCAAAATGAGAGCGCAAAAGCGCAAAAGCGCAATTTGCGCTTTAAAAAATTTTTTTGCGCTTTTGCGTTTTGCGCTAAATTTCGAAAATGTGCGCTTTTGCATTTTGCGCTTAACAACTTTTTTAAGAGCGCAAAAGCGCAAATTTGCGCTTTAAAAAAATATTTTGCGCTTTTGCGGAAGTTTTTTGAAATTAGCGCTTACCAATTTGCGCTTCATCATTTTTCTTAATAAAAAACAATTTTGGGCTTATATTTCAGTTTCTTATTTAATCAGCCAAATTTTATTACTCTTTCTGCTAATTAAAAGTTAATACTTAAACTAGGAATGCCGATAAAAAAAAAAAATATCGATATTTAAGAAATATCAAATTGTCCTCGATAATAAAAGATATTGTTTATATGTACATATATATATATATATATATATATATTATATATATATATATATATATATATATATATATATATATATAATATATATATATATATATATATATATATATATATATATATATATATATATATATATATATATATATATATATATATATATATATATATATATATATATATATATATATATATATATATATATATATATATATATATATATATATATATATATATATATATATATATATATATATATATATATATATATATATATATATATATATATATATATATATATATATATATATATATATATATATATATATATATATATATATATATGGTTTATTGAATATTTTGTTTATTGGTTTATTTGTATGGAACAAAAGCCTTGTCTTCCAATATTTAATAAAACTGACAAGGAGGTAATTGCCGAGTACATCGAAATAATTACGCCTATTGCTGTTAGGCTGCATATGTTGCAGGATGAGAAGAATGCGTAAGCGGGGGTTCTATTGCCTAACCTCTTCCTCCTCAAGGACAATCTCGTGGAATTGCAACGAGAGGTGAAAAAACTTAACTATGCCAAAAGCTTAGTCAACTACTTACTAAAGCAGCCAAAGCCAAACAAAGGGAAAGAAAAGGGATTTGAACCGAGGTTCAGCAGGATTTTTGATGATTGTGATTTACTTATGGCAACAGCTCTGCACCCTCACTTCAAATTCGGAGTGGCACATAGGTTAAATGAGGGGAAGTATCCAGCTGTCAAGACGAGGATATTGGAGGAAATAAAGTGTAATATTGCATCGAATTTTACTCCTCCACATCAAGGCACTGAAGGTGATGGGAATGAATCTGAAATGGACCCATTTAAGGTGAGCTATTTTTATAATTTAGAACAAACTTTAAGCATCTCTTAACCTATAATATATATATATATATATATATATATATATATATATATATATATATTATATATATATATATATATATATATATATATATATATATATATATATATATATATATATATATATATATATATATATATATTATATATATATATATATATATATATTATATATGATTCGGCTGCGGTCGAGAGAGGATGTGCTTGGAAGCAGAAGGGAAGAAGAAAAGTTAGAAACATCACAAGGGAGTCAAAAGAGAAGAGAAGAGAAGAATAGAGAGGAGGAGAGGAGAGAAGAAAAATGAAGGAAAGAGAAGGCTATTGTATCTGGAGCTTAAAGATTTTCTCCCTGAAGTTGCAGTTTGTGTGTGTAGTTATTGAAGAACGATACTGACCATAGGTAAAAAGAGAAAAATTATTATTTTGTTATAATATTTCAGTATTTTTAATAGTAAATTAAAAGAAATTCAATAAAAAAAATTGTGAAGCAACATATCTTTCGATTTTTGTACTTTCGACAATTAATATAAAATTAAATATTAAAAGAAGAAGAAGAAGAAGAAAAAAAAGAATTTAGTTAGAAGTAACCTTTGGTCATTAATGAATGATGATTTCGTCGCAGTCGAGTCAGATGAAGAATAGTTCTTCGCATGGTTTTAAAGGCTGGGAACCTTTTCAACTAACATTTCTTCCCATGTACGATTGCAGGAATACAAATATTCTGTAATCGACACTACCTTGCATCATGCGGGATAAGGTGCATTGTATAAAAAAAAAAAAAAAAAAAAAAATATATATATCACTGAGAGATAGAATGAGGGGTGAGCTGGTGAGAGAGAAACTTGGGGTGGAATCAATTTTTGAATGCATAGAAAGAAACCAACTGAGATGGTTTGGTCACGTGAAGAGAATGGGGGAGGGAGAGAGACTGAGAGAGATGCTGGAATGGAGACCAGAAGGAAGGAGACCGGCGGGAAGACCAAGGAAGAGATGGATGGAGGCGGTAGAAGAAGCCATACAACGAAGGAAAAAGACACTGGAAAAGGTGGAAGACAACCGAATGTTTGAGGACAGAAATGCGTGGAGAAAATTTTGGAGGAGTAGCACCCGACAGGCGTCAGCCTACCGGTTTGCATGGACGGTGATGATGATGATGATGATGATATATATATATATATTCATAATACACTGACATAATGTTCAAATGAAACTTAAAAAGATTTGAGTTCTTGATACCATTTCTAAATTTTTCAGAAACTGAAGGCCCCATATATCTAGCAGACACCTCTG
>SEYY01018794.1:62500-72500 GCA_009176605.1 Armadillidium nasatum | reverse complement strand
ATATATATATATATATATATATATATATATATATATATATATATATATATATATATATATATATATATATATATATATATATATATATATATAATATATAATATAATAATAAATAAATTAATAAAAAAAAAAATATAATAATAAATAATAATAAAATAATAATAATAATAATAATAATAATAAATAATAATAATAATAATAATAATAATAATAATAATAATAATAATAATAATAATAATAATAATAATAATAATAATAATAATAATAATAATAATAATAATAATAATAATAATAATAATAATAATAATAATAATAATAATAATAATAATAATAATAATAGTAATAATAATAATAATAATAATAATAATAATAATATCATAATAATTATTATTATTAGTAGTAGTAGTAGTAGTAGTATATTATTATTATATCATAATGGTTGAAATATCAATAACTTAGGTAATAGTGGTAATAGTATTAGTAAAGGTAACATCATTATTATTAGCAGTAATAGTTGTAGTAGTATTGAAATTACTAGTATTATTGCATTTCATCTTTAAATTTGTTTCAAAAACTTTCAGAGAAATATTTGAAAACAAAAAAATACTATAAAAAAAATAAATAAATAAAAAAAATAAAAATAAAAAATATTTTTTTTTTTTTTTTATTTTTTAAAATTTTTTTGCTTTGTATGTAAAATAATAATAATAATAATAATAAATAATGGAAATATTAAGAAATGATAAAAAGGACGTTGAATTTGTTGGATTTTACAACAAAGCCTTTGACGCAGACATAACAGATGATGTTTCCACAACAAGAAATGAAAATAATCGTTTTCCTTCTGGTAACAGTATCGATAAAACCCATAATCGATATTCACAATCTCTTAATCGATATCCCATAAGTAAAAGTATCGACGAGCCCCATAATCGATATTCCCAAACTGTAAAAGAGAGAGGCTTATTGAAAAATTTATACGAGTCTGTAACGAAAGCAAATAACAAATTAAATAAAGACTCGGAGAATCAAAACGAAGAAACAAATAATTTTCCTTCATTAGATTTCGTTTCCATTAATTTAAATAAAGACAATCAATTAGAAATCATAAAAATCGATGATAAAAACAAATCAAAATCTTATTTAAAATCGAATATAATCGATAATTTTAACAAAACAAATAAAATCGAATCCACATTTCAAGCACATACGAATAAAGCCTTCGATTACTCATCGGAAGATATCGGATATCCGGCTACAGAACAGAAAGAAACTGGTAGTAGTAATGAATCAAATAATCCGGCTGATACATCCGGCTCCCCAGAACCTGGTCAAAATTCAGAAGGAAGAAATGACCCTGAAATCTACGAAGAAAAAGCAATTTTATGGCCACAGGTATTTGCATATATATATATATATATATATATATATATATATATATATATATATATATATATATATATATATATATATATATATATATATATATATATATATATATATATATATATATATATATATATATATATATAAACACACTTTGTCAATCACACATTTCGTTCGTTGTTTAATATTTTTCTTTTCTTTTGAAACAATGATGTTGAAATACACTTTGAGACGAAATGGAAAACATTACTCATAAATACACAACACACACACACACACACACACAACACACACACACACACACACACACACACACACACACACACACACACACACGCATACACATATATATATATTATACATATATATATATATATATATATATATATATATATATATATATATATATATATATATATATATATATATATATATATATATTATATATATATATATATATATATATATAATATATATATATATATATATATATATATATATATATATATATATATATATATATATATATATATATATATATATATATATATATATATATATATATATATATATATATATAGTGTGTGTGTGTGTGTGTGTACAACATTCCACTTTAGCATGATTATCTTAACCTTGCAATTGAAAATGAAAATTTTTGTGACAATATTTGTTAATTTCTTAATTTGCCTGAGGGTTTTTGCGAAGCTGCAAAGGCCAACGTCTCTAATAACAAAATTAACACGTTTTATTAGAGGCAATGATAACTCATTTCTATTGTGAGAAAATCGTATATTTATGACCTAGTTAGAATACCGTCATTAGTAGCTATAAAATTTAAGTAAGTTTGATTAATGTAAAAATGTTTCAGAGTATTTTTATTGCGTTTATTGAAAAGCTCATATATATATATATATATATATATATATATATATATATATATATATATATATATATATATATATATATATATATATATATATATATATATATATATATATATATATATATATATATATATATATATATATATATATATATATATATATATATATAAACTCTGATGATCAAAGGAAGGAGATCTACACAAAGTCAACCAGTGTTGAATCCTTTCAAATAATATTCAAAATTAAAGACCAACGTACGCCAATATATAGCATTTGAAAGCATGTTAATCAAAGGTAATGTGGAAAATAGTAGGACGAAAATGTTGCAAACTATATCATAAGAACGAATGAAAAAATAAGCAGAGAGGTTGTTTGGTGTCGCAGAACTAGGCGGAAAAAAGTTGAGATTGTGAGGGAAGACGAATCCCAAGATCCCTCCTCATTGAAGGTGGTATTATTTATTATTTATATATCTATTTTTTTTTTTTTTTTTTTTTTTTTGTAAAATTAAAATTATTATGAACTCAATGAAACAGTTGAGAAAGGAAATTTAATATTGACATATTTATGAAAACGTCATGAAAAGACAATAATAAAATAAATAAATAAATAAAAATAAGAAAGGTTACAGAGTGTTCTAAGTAGAAAGTAGGTTCCTATGATTCGGAGAATAAAGTTTGCATTATTTACGAATGAAATTCAAGAAAATAAAAGAAGAATGTTTATAGAATTAAGATAAATGTATAACACCGAGATACAGAGTCAAAAAAAAAAAAAGAAAAACAAAGAAAAAAATATAAATATATTATATATATATATATATATATATATATATATATATATATATATATATATATATATATATATATATATATATATATATATATATATATATATATATATATATCATAAGGTACATAAAATTTTGTTTAAGGGAATAAAAATTAAATACACGATTTCAGGCCAGATATAATCTTATTGGTTAGTCACTAGGTGCAATCTAAGTAATTCCTCCCATTAAAGCAGTAATCATCCAATATATGTTAAAGAAGTATAACTGCATGCTGGAACCATTTTGCAGTACCTTGTCGAAGGTGGGAATTGTTCATATGATAGACTTGAAAATTTGATGAGACACAACAAGATACAGAAATAAAATGGTCTGAAGAGAAACCCAAAAGAAGGAAATGTTTAACAATACAATGCAAAGAGCTGAAAGATTAGAAAAGATCTAGAATGCTGGGAGGATCACAGACGCTGTAACTTATACTGGTAGAAAACTTCATTAAATGCCCATTGTATATATATATATATATATATATATATATATATATATATATATATATATATATATATATATATATATATATATATATATATATATATATATATATATATATATATATATATATATATATATATATATATATATATATATATATATATATATATATATATATATATATATTATTCTCTGGTGGGCAGAGACCAGAGGTCTACCGATTTCCACCAGAGTTGAGGAAATATCGGAAATCTGGTTGTTAATAGCCGACATGTCCTGATACACGGCATTTAAAAGTGCAAGCCAAAGGAAGTTGGGGAAACAGATAAAAGGAGTGTGTTCCAGACTTTACCAGTACAGTACATGTAAGACAGAGCATAGCGGTTAAAGTCTGGAGTCGGAGAGTTGGTCAGAGAAAGAATGAGACTGTGTAGAAAGTCGTGCCGCACTAACCCTTCTCAATGGAGGAGGTATGCGACGTGAGAGTTCAAAAGAGAAGTGTCCGTTGCAAAGAGAGAAATATATAAGAATTCGTTATATATATATATATATATATATATATATATATATATATATATATATATATATATATATATATATATATATATATATATATATATATATATATATATATATATATATATATATATATATATATTATATATAGAAGTTGTTAGATCGGCTAGTTCATCATCTAGATATTCCAAATAAGAGGAAAGCCATCGACAGTAAAAGAACATCGAAATCATAAAAAAAATGATGGTTTCAAATTAACTAGAAGAAGCGAAAATGTGCTTTAGTTTGGACTTCAGATCGTCGAAGAACTAAGGAATGATAGAAGAACTTAGATATAAATAAATAGGATAAGTGAATTCGTACGTAGACTTAAAGTATAAAATTTGGAAGACTTCAAATTTGTAACAAGAAAACAGGCATTGTCGTTGTGCACATGGGAACATTAACCTTCTTTCAATTCGATATAAATTGATGATAGAAAAAGTAAAAGGGGAAAGTATAGGGTTTCCTTTTTTCTAAGCCACCAAACACTTCAGTTAAAGAAAAAGATGTGAGGTTTAGTGAAGATGGGTGATGCTCAACAAAAAGAAAAGTACTGAAAATTTTCAGAAATTAGAAGTAAAGTTATACTAATGTGAACGTCAAAGGGAAAAAGAAAGAGAGATCGAGTGAGCTGGGTCATCCCTTCACATGAGTGATTACGCGAACAAATTTATTTTTAGGCTAGGATAAGTTAAAGAGAACGCGAAGGGGAACGCGAACGCAAAAGAGAACTCTACCATGAAAGCGAAAGCGAAAGGGATTGATAGAATACATGGTTGAAGTAGAATCAGTATACAACAGAGGGTGAACAGATGGCACGATCTGTGCTGTAAGAATGCAAAATTGTATTAGGGAGCTTATGCAGAGTGTAGCCAAATTATCTGTAATCGTCACTGATGAAATACATAAATTCTTTCTCTTTTCTACTCGTTATATCAGGACTAAAATACAAAATTTTAAATTATTATTATTACTATTAATTTATTTACAGATATTTGGGGCTGTTTCTAGTGCAACCGTTCATCTTGCAGTTGGTTGCGTGGTGGGATTTACTGGAGTGACTTTGCCGAGTTTGATGGACCCATTGTCCAGCGATATTGTACTTAATAAAGATCAGGCTTCCTTCTTTAGTAAGTAACGCGTTAGGCTTGATATATATATATATATATATATATATATATATATATATATATATATATATATATATATATATATATATATATATATATATATATATATATATATATATATATATATATATATATATATATATATATATATATATATATATATATATATATATATGAATGCAACAGGGGATGTTTCTATTAAATAAAAGAATGTTATTTATTCTTCTCCCTTCCAATAAAATTTAGTATGAGCAAGGATAGGACATTAAATTACACCATAAGCGTGATCGCTAAGTCGGAGTCAGAGTCCAAAATCAGATTAAGTCGTAATTGAGAGTCGAATCATTTTTGTAGTCGGGGACCAAAACCCCAATACTGAATTTTAATAGGAAAGTAAAACATTCAATCCTGGAGTCGTAGTCTAAAGTCGAAAAAAATATCCTTCCTCACTTCTAGTCAGTAAAATATGTCAAAACAAATTTATTTTTTATTTATTTATTTACATTTTTATTTATTTATTTATTTATTTATTTTCAAAACTAAACTATATTAGAATAATTACGTGAAGACACAACGATTTTATTTAAAGTTTCAATCTAAAATAGTTTATTCTAAAAATTTATTTTCTTTAATTTGTGGTTTTCATAAAATATTAGGATAAACTTTTAAATTTTCTTACAGTATTTTTAAATCAAAAAGATTTAAATTCTTGTATATTAAACATTCTAGTTTATATATATATATATATATATATATATATATATATATATATATATATATATATATATATATATATATATATATATATATATATATATATATATATATATATATATATATATATATATATATATATATATATATATATATATATATATATATATATATATATATATATATATATATATATTCAAAAATGACTCAATTAACCCACTATTGCTTATTTGTGCTTAAACTTGTTAAAATATGCATGTAGTGAAAGAGACATACAATACATACATGCACCGTCACACCAGATATTGAAAAGTGGTTTCTAATATATGGATAACAGAATCGCACTACCAATATCATGACATTTGCAGCTACCTTTCGAAATGTAGGTTCTTTCAAGTTTAAAATTGTCATTGATTGTCTTAAAATCATCAAGTGAATGAGAATCAATTTTTTTTGAAAAACTGAAATTCTTAGATATTTTCCCCCTCCCCCCAAAAAGAAGGAAAGCTTTGTTACTGTAATATGACCTAATCCTTCAATGACAGTACTGGAAACATTTTTCTCAGTCTGGTTCTTTCAGTCCACGTACTAGATCCTATGCTGTAGGGATGGAATTTTAACCTCTCTGTATTTCTTAAAACAGTAGCTTGTGAAAAATGTAACTTGTGATGATAACTTCCTTAGTGGTATTCTGGACAGTGTGTTAAACTCTGGACACCTCAGCAAGAACATGGCAGAAGCAGAAATGGACGACCTGGTTTTTTATCGATTCTGTATAGACACTGTGTCAGGAAATGTTTTAATATAAAATTATAGTGCCTACTTGTTTGGAACTGTAGACTGAAGAAACTTAAATTCAAATTTCTCCATAATATATTTTCAGGGTTTGAAAGCAAAATACTAGTCAACAATAAATACACTTTCGTCTTTGGGAAACTATTTTGGTAATACCACAACACTATGGAATGAAATCTATAGTGGGACTTGTGGTCACTTTTATATTTTCCACAACTACAGTCTGTTATCATATATATATATATATATATATATATATATATATATATATATATATATATATATATATAGTATATATATATATATATATATATATATATATATATATATATATATATATATATATATATATATATATATATATATATATATATATATATATATATATATATATATATATATATATATATATATATATATATATATATATATATATATATATATATATATATATATATATATATATATATATATATATATATATATATATATATATATATATATATATATATATATATATATATATATATATATATATATATATGTATATTTTTTTTTTAAAACAAATATCACTGGGAGATAATACAGTAAGTTCAATACTTTCAATTTCGTCAAATAAAATTCTGTTAACCTAAAACAAAAACTCTTATTAACAATTTATTTTTTTATTTTTTATTTTTTATTTTTTGCAGGTAGCATTGTAAATATTGGAGCAATTGCTGGGAGTATCTTAAGCAGTTTGATGATGACGTGGTTAGGGCAGAGAACAACTCTTTTGGTATATCTTCCAATTGGAATGGCCTTTTGGATCTCTATGTCATATGCTCAATCCTTTTGGCTTTTGATTCTATCTCGAATTATTCAGGGTATAGTGATCGGTGTTTGTGCAGGATGTGCCAATAACTATGTGGTCGAAACTGTTCACAAAGATGTTAGAGGCAGACTTTTTGCCTTAATAGATTTATGTAGACAGATGGGATTTTTGTTTATGTATGTTCGTAGGGAGTTCTGGTCTTACGTGGAGGATTGTGGGCTTAATTTGTGGTCTAACTTCTATGGCTTTACCCTTTTATTGGAATGATTTTTTTGCCTCACTCTCCTCGTTGGTTATCGCTATATGGCCGGACAGAAGAAGCAAGGAATTCTTTATTATTTTTCAGAGGGAAAAATTACAATGTTGAAGCTGAAATGAAAGAAATCGAAGAGCAAATAGAGAGAAGCTCGAAAGGTGCGACTGTCTTTGATCAACTAAAGATGATGACTGAGAGATCAATAGCATTTCGATTATTTATATTGGGTATTCTGCTATTTGCCTCTCACTTCACTGGAAATTTCGCTCTAATTGCATACTCCGTCTCAATCTTCGAATCTGCCGAAGTTCGAATGGATCCTTATGTCAGCACAATAATAGTAGCTTTTTCCAGAATTTTTGGTGTAATATTGTACATGACAATTGCTGATAAAATTAAAAGAAGACCTCTCCTCATGATTCCCTTATTCCTGTCGGGGATTTGTATGATAGCTTTAGGGTCGTTTTTCTATGTGAAAACACTTACATACGATATGGATTTTATATCTTGGCTTCCATTAGCATCCGTAATATTTTATGTGATATTTACAATGATGTCTCATCCAGTTTTGATGCTATTAAGGAGCGAACTCCTACCAACGTCGGTAAGATCAGTTGGCGTTGGACTTTTATATTTAGCTTTCTTCGCTGGAACATTCGGTGTTTCTTTATCATATCCTTATATGGTTGATTCAGTTGGGTCCCATTGGACATTTTGGCTTTACGGGGCTACTTCTTTTGTAATGGTTCTGGTAATCGCAGTGACAATACCCGAAACTCAGGGTAAGTCATTAGAGGATATAGATGAACTTTTTGCAAAGAAGAAGAAGAAAAATGTCACTTAATGATACAAAAGATGAAAAGATTATTTGAATATTAGTCATTGAAACACTGACAAAAATTTCAATGAAAAAAATGAAGTGCCAGTATTGGGCATTACTTACAGATGCCCAGGTTAATGAGATAGAAGAGTAAACGCTGTGACTGTAAAGTATGACTGTAGATCGAAAGTACTCTCTAATAGATTAGTTATCCATAAGTTTGAAAGCATTCAAGTTTAATTGTATTTTTTTTAATGTTTTGCTAAAAAAACGGAAGAAACAAACAAAATCATCAATTTCTATTCTTAAAAATCTTGAAAAATCTGAAGATATTTTTAAGATTTTTCGAAAAGAAATATTCTTTTGAAGTACCTTGATTAATTGTTATATATAATACATGAATACATTGATTAGTTGTATATATCATACATTTGTATTCTTGTATATATCAGAAATGTTAATTTAATTAATGCCTCTCTCTCTTACTTTAGAATATGTTTTTCTAAGTTTTCAGTATTTGATTAAAACTGTGCTAGTATTATCTTAATATGTAATAAATTTTTTTTAACATTTTTCAAATTTTTGTCCATCTCCTAAAAAAATTTGTTTTAAAAAAGGTTGTCGGCGTCATTGCAGCTTTACAGGTCTGAGAATGCTACGTATATACACAATAATAAATAAAAGTTTATATAATTTGATTGGTTAAATTAAGATCTTAGTAACCGAAGAAAAACGTTGATTTTAAAGTAAAAAACAAATATAGAACACGCCTAGCAGCATAATTTACAATTAGGTTGGGGGAAAAGGGTATAATTTTGAGAGAGTCATACTTCCCTATTTCCCCCTCCACTGAGATTTTCAAGAACTATACTTTTAAGATTTTGCATTTGTAGTTACAAATTAAAGCTATATATATATATATATATATATATATATATATATATATATATATATATATATATATATATATATATATATATATATATATATATATATATATATATATATATATATATATATATATATAAGTAAACAGTAAAATTATTTAAATTTTTCATATGATTTAAATATTAGACTTTGCTGATTTGGCAACATTTGGCAACGTCTAATATTTTAGCTGCTTAAAAAGCATTTAAAATGTATTAAAATTTTAAAGTAATTTTACCGCTTTCACTCATTTTTAAATGAGAATTAATCGTAATATACGAAATATATGAAAAAACTTCCTCTCCTTGAGATGATTCTGTGGATTCCAAATATTCTAAAGAGTTTTGGCAAACGTTTCAAATTTTAACTTGTCACAGTCATTTAAATGTAAAATATTTAAATAATTTTTTACCGTTTCATTCATTTTTTTTTAA
>SEYY01018794.1:52500-57500 GCA_009176605.1 Armadillidium nasatum | reverse complement strand
TGTATGTGTATGTGTATGTGTATGTGAATGTGCACTTATTTCTATGTTTACTTGTGAGTAAACTTTTGTGTATTACTCTCTAAGTTATTATGCAATGTGCTAAACGAATGCAAAATTATACATACAGTATATATATATATATATATATATATATATATATATATATATATATATATATATATATATATATATATATATATATATATATATATATATATATATATATATATATATATATATATATTGTAAAAAGATCAAAGCGCTATTTCAAAACACACCAGAAAAAGAGAAAACAAACATTGTTATCAAAATCAAGTGCCAGTATGACTCAAAACAAGATGTTTTATAAATTTAGATTCAAAAGAATTGTCTTACAGATTATATTTTAAAATATATAAAGAAGTAAGAATAATTGATGATAATAGGTAGTGAGTCGTTTTACCCAAGTCTTCCTCAAAGGAGGGGAAATGGGACTAAAGTATTCTACTTTGGAGAAAGCAATAACTTTTTTTTTTTGTTTTTTTTTTATTAAAAGTTCACATCTCACGGGCATTGCCCTATTCGAGGAGAGGAACTTTCTAGGTAGTATATACCTAGGATCCCGAAGTGGGATCGAACCTGCGCCCTCAAGCACGTGAGTCAATCACCCTACCGTTCGAGCCACGGTAGACGGCAACTATTGCAATAAATATTGTGGAAAAGAAGTGAAGAAGTTGTAAACGGGTTTGATTAAAATGAGGAAAATCAATGAATGTTCATTTGTTTATGAGACGAAAAGTACTAGACAACACCCTTTGTGAAAACTTTGTATATACATACATATATATATATATATATATATATATATATATATATATATATATATATATATATATATATATATATATATATATATATAATATATATATATATAATATATATATATATATATATATATATTTCACCTCTGATAGACAAATGCCAGAGGCTTACTAAAATTTTAACCAGAGTTAGGGAGAAAACCGGAAACCTGGTCAAATTAAAGGCCGACATTTCTCGATAGCGTAGTTTGAAGGTGTGTAAGTCATAGAAAGTTGAGAAAATAGATGAAGGGAGTGTATTCTAGATTTTACCAGTAGAGTACATGTAAGAGTGAGCATAGCAGTTAAATCTGGGGTAAGAGAGTTGGACCGAGAAAGGAAGCGACTGTGTTAAAACACGGGTCACACGAGCCCTTCTCAATGTAGAAGGTGTGCGACGAGAGAGTTCAGAAGAGCTGTATCTATTGTAATAGCGATAGTATAGTGAGACTAACGAAACAATTCAACGGACAGAAAGAAATTGAAGAGAATTAGTGAGAGGAGGATAGTTGATGAGACTAAAAGCTCTAGACTCCACCTTTTCAAGGAGAGCTGTATGAGTGGAACCACCCCAGATGTGTGAGGTGTACTCCATACAGGGAAGAACAACACCTCTATAAAGATCAAGCAACTGAAGAAATTCTGAAGGCTCCTCAGAACACCCAGCCTCTTAGAAGCTTGTTTAGAAAGAGAAGTAATGTGATTTTTCCAAGAAAGATCACCAAAAAAGGATACTCGAAGAATATTAAGGATAGATGAAGATTTGAGTAGTGTGTTTTCGAAGAAGATATCATAGTTGTGTGGAAGATTGTATCGAGTAGAGAGATGGAGGAATTGAGCTTTGGTGATATTTAAAAAAAAAAAAAAAAAACATGTTTTCTCTGCCCAAATTTGAAATGCGAGACATACCAGAGGTCAGTTGCCCCAAGGCTACCCTCCTTGCGTCTATTAACTGCTGCTGAGATGGGAGCCTTTCAAATTGAAAAGAGTAATGAAGGGTGGAATCATTATAAGTGGAATATTAAATGAAGTAACAGAGAGAAGGTCATTAATGAAAAGCATAAAAAATGTTGTGGATAGGTCAGATCCTTGAGGAAACCCCCTATTAATAGATTTAAAGGATGAACAGTAGGCCTCTACGGTTGAAGTAGAACGATATAGAAGAAATAGTTTTCCAAGGCAGGGTTGAAACGACCAGAAAGGAAATCAGAGAGAAGGCCACAGAAAGAAGGATAGATTCCGAAAAACGAAAGTTTGGAAATCAAAGCTTTGTGTCAGACTCTATCGAAAGCATTCGATATGTCCAATGCGACAGCAAAAGATTCACCGAAATGCCGAATAGCGGAGGATCAAGGGTCAGAGAAGGAAAAAAAGATCACCAGTAGAGTGTTTCTTACAAAAATCAAACTGACTGACGATCAGGGATAAGATTAGAAGAATTGAGATGTTTCCAAATCTTCCTGTTAAGGATGGATTCGAAAACTTTAGAAAGAACGTAGGTTAAAGAAATGAGACGGTAGTTAGAGGGTTGAGAGGGATCTCTCTTCTTCGGCACAAGCGCATGTTTCCAGTAAGAAGAGAAGGTTTAAGTAGAACGATATAGAAGAAATAGTTTTCCAAGGCAGGGTTGAAACTCAGAAGCACAAGTTTTGAGAACAACAGATGGGATACCATCAGGACCATACGCCTTCTTAGTGTTAAGCTCAAGGAGAGCAGAAATGACGTCTTTAGAAGTAATTACAATTTTAGGCATAAATGAGTTGGAGGGGGTTGAAGGAGTAGGAACAGCTCCGGAATCCTTTATGGTTGAATTAGAGCCAAAAGTTTGAGCGTAAATCCAGCTTTAGAGGAAGGCAAAACGGCAGTTGTACCGTTTGAAGATACTAAATGAGGGAAAGAGGAAGAATCAAAGTTAGAGTTGACATCTTTTGCAAAATGCCTGAAAGACCGTAAGGAAGAAGAACGGAGAAATGAGTTTTTGATGCTACGGGAAATATATTTTGCACGATTCCAAGATGAAATATAATGTGGATGAGTTTCTGGAGTTTGAAAGCGTCGGTAGTCCCTGAAGGCAACATCCCTGCGGCTGATATAATAAGATTAAGCAGAGTTAAACTAAGGTTTGTTAGGTTTAGTTAAAGGGAAAGAATATGTAATGTACGCATCCATGCCAGAGTCAATCACCTCGGTTAAGCTCTCTGCTCGAAAGCGAGGGCCGTTCTTTGCGGAAGACTTGAAGAGAAGGACAAGATACAGAGATAAGAAGGTGATCGGATGAACCCAGAGGAGGAAAGAGTTTAACAGTGTAAGGAGAAGGATAAAAAGTCAGAAAAAGATCAAGTATGTTGGATTCATCACTTGTATATATATATATATATATATATATATATATATATATATATATATATATATATATATATATATATATATATATATATATATATATATATATATATATATATATATATATATATATATATATATATATATATATATATATATATATATATATATATATATATATATTATATATATTATATGCGGTGTGTAATCCACAGCCTTACTAAGATATTTAGCTTAAAAGTTGGAAAAAGTTTCCTTTCTTTCCTTCCTTTTTTTTTTTTTTTTTTTTTTTTTTATTTTTTTTTATTAAAATATTTTCCAAAATTGTACGATTGGGTTTGTTTCAAAAATTACAATATTTCACGGAATCGTTCTTCATCTTTTATGATGTCCTTTACGTTTTGTTATAAAAGAAATAATTTTTAATTATTATTATTAATAATAATAATAATAATAATAATAATAATAATAATAATAATAATAATAATAATAATAATAATAATAATGATAATGCACGAAAAAAAGATACGAAATGCTATTGTTGATAATGTTGTGAGAGTGAAGTTTGAGTAGGATATTTTAATTAAGCCTTGTCAGTACTAGTT
Organism: Armadillidium nasatum; assembly: GCA_009176605.1. NCBI lineage: Eukaryota > Metazoa > Arthropoda > Malacostraca > Isopoda > Armadillidiidae > Armadillidium > Armadillidium nasatum. The sequence goes on along the minus strand of SEYY01018794.1, from coordinate 53,713 downwards.
TTTTATTAATTGAAATGACCTAAGAGTTAGAAAAATTTCTTATAATAATGGATAGATTTGATATTCAAAAATAAAGGTTAATAGGTTAATAAATATAATATGATTACACACAAACATTCACATCTATATAACTAGATGTTTTGTGCAACTCTAAGATAGATAGATAGATAGATAGATAGATAGATAGATAGATAGATAGATAGATAGATAGATAGATAGATAGATAGATAGATAGATAGATAGATAGATAGATCGATAAAGCTTTTCTCTGGTGCCACTGTATCGTTTCTAAGAGGGTCAGGCTAACTTACTTTTTGATGCTCCGTGTATGATGTTATGTCAAAGGCACTACAACTTATGATGGCGTAACAAAAAAAACACTACATTCGTTTCTTCAAGACTTCTTCAAAAAAAAAAAAAAATTGTGAGCCCTTCTGGCAGAATGGAGGGTGGAAAAAAGGGCCTTCTAGTCACTTATTTGACAAGAAGAATATTTAATCTCACTTTGCCAATAATCACTCAATCTATTCAAGTGTTTACTTGTGATGACTAATTGGGATGAACTCAGGCAACAAACAATAGGTGCTTTACCTTTCCCAATTACACCTCTAGTAACTGAGCAATCTTCTGCACTTTGCCGAACGGATATTGACGGTAGTTTCCTTATATGTGGTGAAAGAATATTACCCAACAATCTTCAGTTAAGTAACACGAGAGTCAAAAATGAGCAAATGTTGTGGCAAGATAATGAGATTCCTGAGAGTAAAATAAATGAATATTTTCGTGTTCTGGATTTTAAATTAAAAATATTCTCTCTCTCTCTCTCTCTCTCTCTCTCTCTCTCTCTCTCTCTCTCTCTCTCTCTCTAATCACTTATACTACATATCCCCTACCAAACACCACCAAAAGCAAGGAGGACCTCGAAATTACAGTTGCAAACTTTTGGACAGTAATAAGATCCAACCTTTATCGTACATTTAATCTTCTATATTGGTATATTTATTGAATTTAATATATATATATATATATATATATATATATATATATATATATATATATATATATATATATATATATATATATATATATATATATATATATATATATATATATATGATGCAATGCTTAATTGAAATATAAGTTTTGGTTACACGACTGTTGAAGAGGAAAGGGGGGGGGGTTGAAAGGAGGGAAAGAAAAGTAGAATGGGGAA
>SEYY01018794.1:32500-37500 GCA_009176605.1 Armadillidium nasatum | reverse complement strand
TAAAATAAAATAAATTAATTTTAATACAGATTTTCCTTTGTCACTTACTCTTATTGTTTTTATCTTGCTTTATATATATTTTTCTCTGTAATAATTTTTTTTATTTGCTGTTGCTGTTTCTGTTGCTGTTGCTGTTGCTGTTGCTGATGTTATTGTTGTTGATGTCGTTGATGCTGCTGTTGAAGTTGTTGTTGTTAATGTCGTTGGTGATGTTGATGTCATTGTTGTTGATGTCGTTGATGCTGTTGTTGATGTTGTTGTTGTTAATGTTGTTGATGAGGTTGTTGATGTCATTGCTGTTGATGTCCTTGATGTTGTTGTTGATGTTGTTGTTGATGTTGTTGTTGCTAATGTTGTTGATGTTGTTGATGATGTTGTTGATATCGTTGATGCTGTTGGTGATGTTGTTGTTGTTGATGATGTTGATGTTGTTGATGCTATTGTTGATGTTAATGTTTTTGTTCTTCTTGTTCTTTTTGATGTCATGATAATTTTGTTTGTTTTGTTGTTGTACATTTTTATTAATCGTTTTTTTTTTATTATTGTTGTTGATGTTGATGATACTGTTGTTGTTGTTGCTGTTGTCGTTGTTGATATTGTTGTCGTTATTTGTTGTTGTTGCTGTTGTTGTTGTAATTGTTGTTTGTTGTTTATCGTTGTTGAAGTTGTTTGTTGTTTGTTGTTTGTTGTTGTTGTTATCGTTGATGTTGTTGTTATTCGTCTGATTATAATCACTGCATTATAACTTTTCTTGTTTTAAATAGTTTTAATTTATAAAATCAGTGAAAATAAGTATTATAAAAGAAAATATTTTATACTATGACTTACTATTTTAACACTATTATAATTTTTATTATTACATTAATTATTATTATTGTTATTATTAATAGTATTATTATCACTATTATATTGATTTTTATTATTATTATTATTATTATTATTATTATTATTATTATTATTATTATTATTATTATTATTATTATTATTATTATTATTGTTAGTGTAAATTATTATCAGTATTATTATAGTAAATGATATCATAATTACAATTTCTGTTATTGTTACTAGCATAATAAGGAACTATCATAAATATTGCTAGACAACAGCAACAACAACAACAGTATCATCAGCATCACCAACAATAATAAAAAAAAACGATTAATAAAAATGAACAACAACAAAACAAACAAAATTATCATGACATGAAAAAGAACAAAGAGAACTTATAGCATTTTTAAATGAAGTAAAATATTATATATGTATTAAAGAAAGAGTCTCAAAGGGTACCGCAGTGTTTTCCCCTTGCAACCCTTTTCCAGAGAACTGGACAGTCACAATATTATTATTATTATTGAATTTAATAATGTAGAACCTACTGTACATTTGAAACCTGTAAATGTGAATCCTCTGAATAAAGCTTGAGAATTGAATTACTATTATTATTATTATTATTATTATTATTATTATTATATATTATTATTATTATTATTATTATTATTATTATTATTATTATTATTATTATTATTATTATTATTATTATTATTATTATTATTATTATTATTATTATTATTATTATTATTATTTATTATTATTATTATTATTATTATAAATATTAACTTTATTGATATTATTATTATTAATATTATAATTTTTGTACGAAATTATTATTTTATTTAAAACTTTAATATAATGGTAAATCCATTCAATGAGTAAATATTCTATTAAAAATTAAATTTTCTCTAAAGGGGTGAGGTAAATTTAAGAAAAGGTCAAGTTAATTTTTTTAAATTTTATTTTTTATAATTTCTGCATACGTACATACATACACTCACACACACACACACACACACATATATATATATTTATATATATATAAAATAGAAATAAATTTAATTCAATTAAATTAAAATGCTTTTTTAAAATTTTTTCCTTAATCTCAAAATTTCAAATTTAAATTTAAATGCTATGTTCTAATATTACTATTCAATTTACTAATATCTGTTAACATTAATATTTAAATATAATGATTAATTTAGTGTTAATTTGTGAAATTTAATTTATTTCTTTGTAATTTAATGTCATTAAATTACAAGGAAGTGAACTGTAATTTAATTCCTTGTAATTTAATGTTATCAAATTCAAAATTCGATATTATTTTAATTTATTAATTTAAAAAATTCATTGAGAATTAATTTAAGAAATTCAAAACTTTTAAATTTTTAATTTTATCTAATTTACTTTCTAATTTATTTAAAGATTTTTTATAAGTAATTGAAATGAAATTTAAATTATTTTGTTTACAATTATTGTAAATTAAACTTTTAAAATTTGCAGTAATTTCTGGGGTTCTTTTGGGAAAAAATTTTTTTATTATGATTATTATTATTTTTTTCATTATTCTTATTATTATTAGTTTTAGTATTTTTATTTTCATTATTATTATTATTATTATTATCATTATTATATTAATTTATTATTATTATTATTATTATTATTATTATTATTATTATTATTATTATTATTATTATTATTATTATTTATATTATTATTATTATATTATATTATTATTATTATTATTATTTATTATTATTATTATTATTATTATTATTATTATTATTATTATTATTATTATTATTATTATTATTATTATTATTATTATTATTATTATTATTATTATTATTATTATTATATATTATTTATTATTATATTATTATTATTATTATTATTATTATTATTATTATTATTATTATTATTATTATTATTATTATTATTATTATTATTATTATTATTATTAATTGATTAAAATTATAATAAACTTTTTACTAAACTATCTATTATATTCAAATGTTCTCTACGTATATATTACATACTTATTTTCAGTTAGTTATATTTTTAATATAAAAAAGACACTTTTTTTATTTTTCATATTTTAAAAATCAAAATCTATGGTTGAAATTTTTTTTATTTTTTTTATTTTTATTTTTTTTTATTTTTTTATTTTTTTTTATAAATTCTCTTTCAATTTCTATTCAAATTTGCAATATATTTCGCATTTAAAAATATAAAAAAATAAAAAAAAGCGAAAAAAAATGGAAGTAAAATTGATTGAATTATTTTTATTTTATTTTATTTTTTTTGACATATATATATATATATATATATATATATATATATATATATATATATATATATATATATATATATATATATATATATATATATATATATATATATATATATATATATATATATATATATATATATATATATATATATATATATATATATATATATATATATATATATATATATATATATATATATATATATATATATATATATATATATATATATATATATATATATATTTATTCATGTGTAAATATTCGCATGTTGAAAAATATTTTTGTATCAATACAATAAAGCTATTTCAAAGAATATAATAATTGTATAGTTAACCCCAAAACCCACCCCCACCCCTCCCTCTTAGTGTTCAAAAAATTTCACTATATTTCAACTTTCAATTAGGATAGAAATTTTTTTTTGTCGTCAAAATTTGTTTAAAAAAAAAAAAAAAAAAAATTAAACCACATAATAAAGCTTTAAATTTCAATAAGGTACATTTAAATTATATTTTCCAATCTTTTCTACTGAAGGTACCTTCAAGTGATGTATTTTATTTTATGGTGGCCATAACGATCCTAGCTTAAAACTCCTTCCACAAAAAGATCATATGTCAGTTAAGGAAAAGGCTAATCGATATTACTGATTTAATTCTTATCAAATATACGAGGACCAGTGGATCATTTGTGCTGACTTAAAAAGGGGTAATTTTTTATAGCACAAGGAAGGTATAATAAATATCCCTGCTTCCTTTGCTTATGGGACAGCAGAGTCAAGGAAGAACATTATTTCAAACAAATCTGGCCACTTCACTTATCGTTGGAGAAAAAATATGAAATTAATCAGCCTTTAGTGAGCAGAGATAAAATCATATTTCTTCCTCTGAAAGTCAAAACAAACCTCATTAAACAATATGTAAAAGCTTTAGATACGAACGGTGAGTGTTTTAAATAAATAATTTCATAATTACATAGTTGAAATTATAAAAAAAAAAATCAAGGCGAAAATTTTCGAGAGCCCACAAATAAGAACATTAATTAAAGACAGCAATTTTCCTAATGCCATGAATGAACATCGAAAAAATGGACGTTTCTCAATCATGGACTTGATCATATAACTTTTTAGGAAATTATTGAGCAGATAACTACGAAAGAAATCGTGAAAAAACAACTTCTAAGAGATTACAAAGAGTTAAGCTAAAATATGAGCGTAAAAATGCATTTTTTAAATAGCCATGTTACACTAATTTACAAGTGCTTTATGTGGTGTAAATGACGAACAAAGGGAGATATTCCACCAAGATATCAACATTATGGAGGAATGGTCCCAAAAGCTCTGGGATTCTCGCATGTTGGCTAATTACTTTTTGATGCTTGAAAAGAGACTTTTCATCAGCAAGGAAATATGCTAAAAAAGTTTGAGAAAAAAACCTTTTTTTGCTGCAGTGAAAGTTTCATATCTTATTTTGAGTCTTAGTAATAATACCGCAATTTGAACTGTTTGTATTTTTGAAACTTGAAAAAAAAATTTCACATGACTTCCTTTTTTTTTGTCATAATATGCAAAATATTGAAAATGTCCCATAGGCTGTTGACAAGAATCAGGACTTGATAGAGCCAAACCAAATTGAAATTCGTTCTCAATGTACTCAAATGAACTCGAACATGTGTGTGTGTGTGTTACTAGCCAAAGAAAAGTTTCAAATCTCTCGCTATGACAATATGAAAGTTTTCATCTCAAGAAAACTCTTCAATTATATCCTCAATTTTTAATGATGACCCAATAACTACTCAAAGTGAGAAATAAATGAGGAGTTTTGGTTTTGTTTTGTTTCGTTTTTAAAATTAACTGATCTTACTAGTTAATTAAATTTCCTG